>UXGD01000115.1:0-94711 GCA_900474315.1 Torymus auratus
TTACTAGATAAGAAAAAAAATATGTGCATGCTAAATATAATGGTATCATTTTTTTGCGACAGATTCAAGTTTTTGAGAAAATAGTCAAAAAAGTCCTTCTCTTCAAAAGTCAGCCACTTTTTCTAAAATATGTCAACTTAAAAGTTCCAAAGAGAAATTTCAACTTCAAAGAGCTTTAATTTTTTTTTTAAATTAAAAAATGTTGAATCCTTCAAAAGTTACAAGGGTTTGAAGTTGAACGTCGAAAAGGCATAAAAACGCAAAAATCGCAGAAATCTGCAGCGCCGGCTTTGAGAGTATTTTCATGCCTTTTTTGACTATTTTCTCAAAAACTAGAATTTGTCGCAAAAAAATGATACCATTAAATTTAGCGTGCACATAATTTTGTTCTTATCTAGTAAAGCTCAAAAAACAAGAAAAACCTTGTCCCATAAGTGTGCCTTAAAAATTTTTTTTATTTTTTTTGAGACGTAAAAGGGAAATAAATTTGAAAATAGCTCATATATGTGAAGCAGAGTCAAAAACCTCCTTCAAATTCCATTACCGATTCCCACACCGTAAATCATCCGCGAATCCACTTTCAAATCGTTGATCTCCTCACTTTTCGCTATACCCATGACGCCCGCGCATATAACGCAAGTATTATAACTCATCGGTGCGCAAAACAGGATACACGTCCACCCGCCGCCGCTGCGTCGCAACAATTATGAAGGCAAATATTTGTTGCCTCGATAACGCGGGGGATAAAGTTTATTGTTGGCTTCCGTCGCTTACGTTTTTATTATCTCTCTCTCTCTCTCTCTCTCTCGCGTGATAGTAATTGCGCAACGGTTGCGAGCCTTTTCGCAGTAGTGTATATATATAATATGTATAGAACGACAACGCATAGCGCGCGTTTTCGCTACCGCTAATTTTTATGAACTGTCGCATTGTTCCCGCGTGTCGACGGCATCGTTATTTTATTATTGCCCGCGCACGCGCGGAGTCATTTTTTTTAATTCCGGCAATTATAACTACCGCCGCGCGGTTTTCACGCGAATGCAGCTGTATGTATAGCCGCCGCCGTTGTCGATCGGTATGACGATGCTCCTCGTCGACGTCGCACTTCGGCGAGGTGACTTTTTGCATGACGCAAACGCGACTTATTTAGTTATATCGCCCGCTGTGATTGTGTTGGTTTTTAGTTATAATGATTTTACGCTGCTCTGATCGGAAAGATACGATGGAATTGTGTCCCGCGCACGTGGCTATATAGATATACGCGACAGCTATGTGGAAAATTAACGAGTGCTCATTGCTGGAGTTTCTGAAAAATATGATGCGACTGAAGTGGAATAATTGTAATATTTAATAGTTATACAATCATTTAAATGATGTATTAATAGTGAAGGTTTGTATAACGAGCTGATATGCTAAAGTCACCTCACATAATGGGTTCTGAAAAATTAAATATGTCTCCTGGATGCGTCATAAACAAAATTAAATGTCATAAACAAGAGTGTCATAAACAAAAATTACGCGAGCTATGGACTGCCCAAGGTTTTTCCTCCTTATAGATACGTAATATACTATTGGTTTTCTTTCTAATCAACGGAAAAGTTGATAACATGATTTCTTAGTTCTAACAATTTTAGCGTTTACTATACATAAATTGCAGTTTCTGTAATTCCTATACATATTATTGTCGAAAAATAAAAAATTCTACTTTGTCAGAAAAGTGTGCCTTCAAAAATAAGCGTTTTATGAGTAGAAACGTAACTATACTAGGTAGTGTGGATAATTGATCTGAAAATTTTTTATTTTTTAATGGCACAATTTTGTTATTTAACGAAATGTTCAAACCCAGAGCGTAATCAGTAGATATCGGCCTGAATATATATATTGAAAAAAATTACTAAACGCACATTTTTCTTTAAAATACAAGTTTACGAAACATCTGAACACATTTTTGTGTGTTTAAATTTTCCTAAGTTTACAAAAAATAAATTTTTGTATGTTATAATATCAAAAATGTCGATTTTTTTGTGTATGTACCACTAAAAAATAATGACAATACGGAATAGTTATAGAAGTGTGTAATTGTAAGCAAAGTCGCTATATACGAAATTTTAAAAGAATTTGCTTAAAATTATCTTGTTTTTACTATAGTTATCACAAAAGCTCATTATTGGCATTGTTTCAGGTTTTTCTGCGCCAATAATCTTAACTCTATGTCCATTCTTACGTTCTAAATGTTGAAAAATCCATTTTTATTATAAATTTTCATGAAATTACAATAATTATTATTGAAAAAAATAAATTAAAAATCTTCTATAGGAATATGCATATTTTACATTATTTATTGATGTCGTTTTTAGCATTCAAAAAAACTCCTCAACGCTTGGAAAATATCATTTCTATGACAAACGACATATGAAAAACTGTTTAATAAATGTGTGCTTGCATTTAGTTTTTTTTTTTTTTATCAAAAGTCAAAGCTTTTAAAGATTTCCCCATATACTTATAATAGAATCCACAACAATAGAATGCTTGCGACAGGAATACAATTCTATCAAAATGGTAAGTCAACGAATATGGCTACTCGCTCACCAGCTCAATTTTATCTTCGACGCAGACGCATGTATAATTCATTACAATTCAATCACACATCCTTTAACGAATTATCACGTCTACCCGAAGCAGACAATTAAATTACACGAGCAACACTTGACAGCTAAGTTTCAGCTCCTCTCTGCAAGAAAAAACTAATAAACTGGAACTCCGACGTATATCATTTACAGGAATCGGCATTCTCCGACAGCAAAAACATAATCCCCGCGATCGTTGGAACGATAACTACACGCGGAGAGAGATATAACTGAACATCATTATACGCATATCTCGCGCGAAGGGTTCCATTATAAAACGGAAACATTCGCACGCACGCGAGTCCAGTGACACGGATTCCCCACAGTGCATTTATTATTATGTGCCGCTCGAGGATGCGCGGTCTGCTAGTCTTAGCTGAGCGCGCTCAACTTTAATTTATAGCTGTTGCGCAATAACCGCGCGAGCGCGCGCTTATGTGTCTTTGCACGTGCGCTCGATGCGAGCGGTTAGGTATATACCTTTTTACAGCCGCGTAAGGACAGCGTAATATATGGCAGCTTCTGTTTTATGGAGGAACTGACGAGAGAGTTTTGAGTGGGTCTGTGAGATTGGATGGGAATATACGCGACGATTCGGTAACGCGCGATATAGTTTGAGGAATGCGGTGTTCCGGATTGGAGGTAGTAGAAATTTTCCAAGTAGAAGTTGTGTGTGATATAGTTGAGATAATTATACGCTTGATGAATTAGTATAATGTAGTTCATTATGTATAATAGTAGGATTAAATAATAATGTTAGGAGCAGCGATAAGTTTCAAAGTGCTCCAATCAAGTGGGAAAATTTATATTTATGTGCTTATTGTAAAAATCAGTCTTTTTTTTATAGATTATTTATAAACGGTTTCAAAGCTTTGTATTACGCGGATTATTATAAATTAATGTCTTTTTTATATATAGATAAACTTAAGTGTGTTGTCGAAGATCTGATAATAAAGATTGACATAAAGAAGGCGGCATTGAGTTGCACCGGATACTATAATATTTGTGTTATTATTAATGCTCCCGATACGTTTTATCGATGAAGATAACGTAATAAAATCTAATTAAGTATGCTAAATATATGATGTTTATTCCGTAGGTTATTTTGATTACCATTTCAATGTGGCACATTATATATTTGTCTCCCGATTGAATTATTATTTATATTTATTTAAAATATACAATTGTAAATAATAAACATGATAATTTAATATCATTCGTTTAGCATTGTCTGCTATGCAAAGAAGTAATGGCAAAATTATATATACTAATAAAAATAAATGACCTAATTAAAACGTTTGCGGGAATTAAAGGAAAAAGAAATTCTCCTATTAAGACTTTTATCATAGTCCCTATTTATTTATATAATAACGTGTATTGTGTGTCTTTCAATCAAAACTTAGCAGACGATTGCAGCCTCGTTATATTATATATAAGGATATACATTAATGGCACAGAGAGCAAATGAAGGTATTAATGACGCAAAAAACAATGCACTTATAATTGCATTTTTATAATAAGAAGTATACGTAAATGGTGTAATTATTAGTTTTTCAAACAGATCTTGAAGAGTATCGAGCAAACTAACCGAAGCATATATTGGTCTATGAATTTGCTATTCTACTTATATCTATATACCATAAATTTCTACGCAAGCAAGGTGATATAGCGATGACTCAGGGTGCAGGCGCCGAATCAGCCTTCGACGAAAACTTGCTTTGATATTTTCCAAGTTTTCGCGGCTCCGCCATTGAATTAAAGCCTTCTCAAGGTGCGGGTAAACATGACATCCGACACCCGCGGCGCAGAGAGAAAAATGAATATATTGTGTATCTATCCCCACGGCGATGTCGTTGAATTACGCGGAGTTCACAAAGATCAACCTAAATAAATAGGTTTGAGGCTGCAGTTGTTAGTGAGCTTACTTAAATTATATATCTTGATACTTAATAAGAAATATTATTTACTTTAGTTTAGATTTGGTGTATTAATTAGTGTGGTAAATATTCGGGAAAAAAGATCGGTTGTAAACGGAGTCCAAAAATTTGAAAGTACGAAACAAAGCGGCAGTGTTTGAGAGTTTGCAGATGTTAAAAACATGGACTTCTCCATTTTATGACTCCGTCCCAACAGGCATTTTCCCGGATCAAGGGAAACCCCATATGAGGACCAATCGGCATGGGTCAGCAGCACGAGCGAGTGGGGGCGCGAGATGAAGAACGGTCCAGAGGTTGAGAGAGAGTTTCCAGCATCTGATGTAAGCGAACACATCCATTAACAGAATCCAGTCTTAATAAACTAAATGACCTAAAAGTATTTATTTATCAAAACTTTCAAGTAGTTGACTACATTTAGTTTATTAAAATATTAAATCAATTAAATTCTTTAAAATTTGATAGAAATTTTCAATAAGATAAAATTATATTTAATAATATTTAGCACAGATACAACAGAAAGCATATGTACATAAAATATAGTTGTAAAACTAACTAGTAATTTTTCAAATCCGTTAATCTGTATAGATATTAAATATAGGTATAATATTATATCATTTTGATAAGATTGTATTACTTCTAGGAAAAAATCTGTACGTAATTTTCTCGTTAATTATAACAATCTTTAATAATTCGTCGTAGTAAGTTGATACTGACACGAATTATCCGACCTCAAAAAGTAGCATACATGAAGAGTTAACATTTTTTTCTACTCCCATATAATACATGTTTATCCTTTGCCAAAAGGTATATATCATTCATATTAATACCCAATGTGAATTAATCTAGTTAGAAAAAGTTTAATTATTATAATATATTTTAATTTACAGTAGTTTTAACAGAGGTAAATCGAAATTACCAAAGTGTCAACATCAACTTTGCTTTACACTTAGGTACTACAATTTATCGGTAAATGTGCCATTTTTTAATTTTAAATTAAAAAATGGTCTATAATAATTAGGTATCTGTACAACGTACGCATTTCAATAACAATATAATGAGTGCAAATAATGTTGTACAATAGACACGCAATTATTTTTAAAACCGATACTTAGTGATTATACTTTTTATTCTACTAACTCGTTTACTTTTGAAATCGATTATCTGATCAATTGATCATAATACAGCTTTCTCATTGTATGTAGAGCTTAAAAAATATAAAAAATAAAGAATTATTAATTAAAGTAAAAGTAATAGTTATAAAGTTAATCGAAACAAACGAACCCAAAAATTTCTCAACTTTCAAATAAAACCACGAAGCTGCGGCTCGATACGCAACTTTTTCAAAAGGCCGGAGAAATTAATACATCCATCAAAATGGAAAAAAATGTCCTGCTTCCCTTCATTCCTCTTCTTACCAACCTTCTCCGGCCCTCCGAGCTACAATTTCTGCTCCTCCCCAAATCACTTCATTCGTTCGATCCTGCACGTAGCTATAGCTTAGATACCAAACTACATATAGCTTGAAGCGGCATGCGCAGGTAGGTAGTAAAAAGCTCAAACTACCTGCCGGCTTTCCCTCGCGTAGCCGCAGCCGTTCACTAGCGCCCTCAGCGACGCATTCCCTCACCATCCCACGCGCGTCGTTGCGCTACGGCGTTGAGGTCGATAAGGTAGCGTGTGTCACGCAGCTCGCTATATACAATCTTCCACTGATGGCTACTTAGCGAGTGTAGTGGCAACTGCTCGGCAGACCGGCGCGCATCTCCCTTTCTCGTCTATACACTTGCGTGCCTCGCACCAGCCGAGAAAGAGAGGGAGAGCAGAGCGAATGTCGCGTGTATGTGCGCACGACAGACAGATAGCGGAGTAGGGGGACTGGAATTCCGCGTGCGGTGCGCGCGCGCTCAGTTCGCACAAGTATATCAGCCCTTAGTGTCTCCGCGCAGGGGGAGAGGAGAGAAGGAAAGAGAGAGAGAGAGAGAGAGAGCGTGAGAACGAGAAGATGGCCATCGCCAGCAGCAGCAGCAGGTTATCCCTTCGTCCTACGAGGAGCTAAGAGGTCCGCGATAGAGGGCGAAGAAAAAGTGAAGTCCCGCAGCGCCGGGATGCCGCCGTCACCGTCGCTCCAAAAGTTCCGATAATCATCTGTACGCGGCCGCATGTGTGATACATTAATACACAAGGAGCAGCGCGCGTCGTCCTCGGTGTGTAGAGCGCGTGAGTGCGGAGGAGGACGAGGATGAGCACCGCGGCAGCGACGTCGCCGACGGCATCCGTGCCTCCGACGGCGACGACGAACAACGCCACTGCCGCCGGCGGTGGTGGTGGTGGCGGCGGCGGCGGCGACGACTGGGCCGAGTTCTGTGACAGGCACGCCAGGGCCGCCGCCTCCGACTTCGCCAAGGCCTTCTGCACCTACGTCAACCTCGATCTCACCGAGTCGGCCAGGGCCAGCCTCTCCTACCGGGACTTTCTCAGGAAGTTCGTCGAGACGTTCTGCGACCACTTCGAGGCTGAGTACGTCCGGCGTACCGCCAAGTACGTAGTTTTTACCCCCGCACAGCTCGTTGCACGCGCGCGCGGGCTGACGGGCTTTTTTTTTCTTCTTTTTTCGAGGGCGGTGCGGGCGCGCGCTGGTCGATTTTTTTTTTCAAGTGCTCGGTAATTGGGGTTTTACGCTCCGATGGGAACGAGAGATAAGAGCGCGTGTGTGCCTTGTGTGGTTTTGATAAAGATTCAAAGATTCGCAGATTTTGCGATAAATTCGTTAATTGATCACTTAAGAATCATTTGCAAAGTTTGTTATTTTATCTTTTTAATTTGGATGATAAAAAACACTAAGTCATAACTATATGTATAATTTAAATGAATGCTCTCTATTAATGTTACTTGAATGACAGTATAAATCATCATTATCATAAAGATATTTTTTTTTATTCTACCGTTTTATTATAGTAATCAGTCTAATTTTGAGAAAGAGACCTTAATACATGCTTCTGAGAAGTTATGAGAAAAATTTAAATGCTTTTGTGTCATGAATATGCTGTCAACTACCTATATAGAATTATCAATTTGTAATTGTCTCATACAAGAAGCATTTCATATTAGGAGTCATTAAATTCACTTGTGGCTCACTTACCAATTATTCCATTTTCAGACTGGATAGAATATAAACGGATAAGTTTGCACTAACTAAAATTGAACAGTCATTACATTGCATAGTTTACTCCACTTTTATAAATGATTTCTCAAGGGAACGTAATACTTTCCCATCAAATCTTTTTTCTGATAAAAAAAATGTCAAAAAATTTTCTTTAAATAATTAGTTAAAATTCTTAAGTTATACTTATACAGTGTATTAATTTTTTATCTTATCAATAAGATAAGCTTTACAAATTTCATGCTATCTTTAGAAAGAATTATAATAATTTCAAGTTACAGAAGCAAAAATTAATTTAATAAATTATTTAAATATTGGTTACAATAATCTTAATGTAATAATTAATAGATTATATTTTAATTTATTAAAAATTTTGGTTTGTAGGCTGATAACATTTTATAAGTAAATTTTTAAATATTTATAAAAGTAATTGTTATATAAATTAAAAAATTCAAGTATTACATTGATAAGATAAGAGGGTATCAAAAAATTTATGAGACTGTTGTACAATAAATGTCTTGTTTAACCTTATAGGCAAATTCATTCTGTAACTTTTAAAAATTCAATTAGGAAACAAGATGATTAATTCAAAACATTGACCTGATTGTATAACATGTCTGTTACTTTATTGAACCTGTTAAGTACCAAATTTAGAATTAGTCTGTTTCAAAGTTAAAGAAATCAATTCTATTATACTATAAACAGATATTTTCAATTTGAATTTTGAAGTAAATTGTAAATATTCCATAGAATTTGAAGGTTATATCTTAAATAATTCTTAATAAATAAAATATTCAACATGAAAATTATTGCAATTATTTATAAAATTAATTTCTTTTATGTATTTTCTTTAATATTGAACTATTAGAATGTTTTTCAGAATTTTATAATTCCTTTAAAATTTTAAAATGTTATTTTTTTAATTTCAGATCACCATCTACTCACGATATCAACACTCGACAACCAATATCTAATGATCGGGATAGTAATTCAACTAATCAAAATAACAGAACACCAATTCGCAGTTCTTCTCATGAAGAATTCAGTGATTATTCTGAACAAGATGGTGAGATTATTTCTCCTAAGCCTGTGCACAAACCTTTTTTCAGGAGACTGTCTTTTAAAGGTCTTAAGAAAGGTAAAGGATTTTTTCACAAGCAGCAGAGTGATGAAGTTGAGTTATCTCATTCAGAAAATCGAAGAGCAGACAAACATTCTAAAGCTAAGTTGTCTAAAATTGTTGTTGAGTGTAGAAAAGAAGGAACGGTAAATGCTATGGTAGTTGATAATGCAGATTCAAATTCAAAGTTTGAGAGATGTAAATTAGCTTTGGTCAAGGCTAGTGCTGGTTACATGCTTGAATTCTACTCCATATCAAAGGCCAAACCACTTTATGGCATATTTTGTTCATCCCTTACTGAAGCCAGAGAGACAACAGCTCTGGAAATGCCTGATCATGAAAATACTTTTGTTTTAAAAACCCTTGAAAAAGAGATTATAATAGAAGCAAAAGATCCTAGTGAGATGAGGTCATGGATAGCTACAGTTAGATATTGCATGAGAAATGCCTATGGAATGGGCAACATTATGATAGGAGGCACAAATGATTCAGTTATAGGTGATAGTATGATGCATGGATCAGCTTCAATGAATATAGAAGGTGATAGAGCAAGAGCTAATTCTGCAAGTAAAAGTACTCGTTCAGCATTAGATCATGTAGATGAACAAGGAAATCCACCAGAGTTGCCTCCAAGACTTAGAGCAAGAAGTAACAGTAATTTAGAATTATGTTCTTCACAACAAGAAATTGAACAAAGTAAGTTTAATTTTTCATTTACCTGAAGACATTTTATGAATAAGTTTGCAATCTATTTTAACTGCATAGAATTCTTGAATATTTTAATATCCTATATTTCCTATAGTTCCTGGTATTGAAGCTGAAGTAGACCTTTCAAGTAGTCTCAGAGAATATCCATGGTTTCATGGAACACTTCCTCGGTCTGATGCTGCTCAGCTGGTTTTGCACAATTCAGCAGAAGGTCATGGAACATTTTTAGTGAGACAGAGTGAAACGCGCAAGGGAGAGTATGTTCTAACGTTCAATTTTCAAGGAAGAGCTAAGGTAATTATTGAAGAATGCCATGTAAAATTTATTGCTCTTACATAAAGTCTACTTTAAAATAAAGTAATAAAGTGCCACAAAACTAAGTTTTTTTCAAGCTGTATGGGTAATAAGGAAGTCTAATAAAATCAGTACATTACTTATTTGAAAATTATTTATGAATGAGTTAGGAAATTTTTGTTGATACTTCTGACCCAGTTAAATATCTATTATTGGAAAAGTTAAAATTTTACTAACAATATATTTAGCGTAATAAAGAATTAGTTAAGATTATATCACATGCAAACTAAGGTAGTTAGGTCCAAAAAAGATTCCAATTCTAAACACTTAATTTTAGAAATTGAGAATGTCTACTTTTAAGAGTGTTTGAATTTCTTTTCTTTTAATAAGCTTCTTATAGATTTATAGCTTCTTTTGACGATGAGCTCTTATAGTTTTATGTATTATTAAAGCAAGCATATCTGGGACTGTTGCCAACACAAATTATTTTAATATGTTTTTGTTTTATTAAAACGAAAGATAATAAATTAATCGAATGAAATTGTCGAATGGTAAGGCATACAAATAAAGTATGAATAGTTTTGATGATGCTCGCCTGCTATATTTGAAATTCATGCGTTCGACCTTGAATTTAAAATAGATGAATGTTATTTAAACGTTAAAGCAAAGAAATACTTTTCTATCGAGCGTGTATATTCATTCGATCATCTCTTTTTCTTTCCCACAGCATCTGCGTATGACGCTGAATGATCAGGGCCACTGCCGGGTGCAGCATCTCTGCTTCCCAGCGATCTACGACATGCTCGACCACTTCCGGCAGAACCCGATACCCCTGGAGTCCGGGGGCACGGCCGACGTCAAGCTCACCGAATACGTCGTGGCGCAGCAACGCCTTACCCCGGCACCGCCACCCTCGGCTTCGACCGCTGCTACCCCGTCCAACGCTCAGGCAGCGGCAGCAGCAGCAACAGCAGCAGCGGCAGCAGTTACGGCCGCCGCGACGTCGCAAGACAGGAGGCCCGCTGCGGCGCCGGAGACAAGAGAAGTAAGAGTAAGCAGCGGAAGTCTAACTCTTCTCGAGTGAGCGCCGATTAACGCGCGAGGCGGCCCAGCGAGAACGCACACACACGCACGCTCTGTCAGTCTCTCTCTCCCACAGTCAGAAGTCTTGGTTTGACACGGACAGTGAGTAGATAAAACACCGGCTATGAGAGAACAGTCAAAAAGGCGGATAATAGAACGAAAGAGTTTCGATCGTCGACCGATCAGTCGATATTCGCGGGCGCGGCTAGCATTACTCTTCTAACATTTTTCTATTTTAGTTTCTTTATTTCTATTTGATTGGTATACACTGAAAATAATCATATGATCACGAATCTCTGACTATTTTTAAAGTTTGTATCAGAAATCAACCAAAATAATTGTCCTATTTATATCATTAACAATATTCTTTTACTCAACTCAATGCGGTTTTGATATAAAATAAGCAAAATTAATCTGCTTGGCAGGTTTTCATTTATAAAAAAAATGATAATTATATTATGCTATAATGATGCTCCATTATATTAATAAAAATAACGGGTATTCTTCCTAGTGCAAGATCATATTAACAGTGCATTAAACTTAATCAATATTATTCTTTTTGTCATGATTATTTTTAGTTTAAAAAATTCTTTTGTAGTAGTAAATATTTAACAAAGGTTCTTGGTTCTTGTACAAAGATAGACTTGTAGTAGTTTGCAGTTGGTACCAGAAAACACTTTCCTGTAGTATTTTATTGCCCTTTGTGTTATGACAGGAATGAAAGATTTAATATTTTTATTTTCAATTTAAAGATGAGAGTAGAACATTCAATATTTCTGAAATTCCTGACTCATACTAAACAATTAATTTACAATATATGTATGCATTTAACATTTGACTATTAGTTGCCAAATCACAGAAAATATAAATAACTAAATTGTCTATGATTTATTTTGATTCTTAATTTTTAGTAACATTTGAAGTATTATAAAGGAGTTTTTACATTTCAAAGTTAAAATTTTATTTATTACTGAACTTTTATCTATAATTTACTTTGTAGTGTCTTTATTTTTTATTTCTTATCAATCGAAATACTTATTGCTGCTTGTTATATTCAAGAATCGTTCTTTAAGAAAGCAGTGAAAACGTATTACTAATCCCTTGTTAATAGCAATTTATTTACTCACAACTTTTATGAATCAACGCTTCAATCGTTTTATAGACATTATAAGTTATAACTTGTTCGATTTAAATGATGCTATGAATTAATGACCGTGGGGGACGGGCTTAGTCATAGTAACTATTGAAATAATTAGAATTTCTGGTCCTAATAAAGTAGTTGATTATTAATTAATATCATTGTACGTTTGTAATTAGCAAATGAATTAACGGCTTAAGATAAATAGAAAATTTGTATTCCGTTTAGATGACTAACCAGAAATTTTAAGACAGAAAAATAGAGTTAGCTATTTCAATAAATAATATAATTTGGTTTATTACGTAATTTTTACTCATATAAATCAATGAATAAAAAATAAATCTTACATTATACCAATATTGTTTTAAAAATTGTGGAATATCATTGAAGAATTAGCTAACTCTATAATTTGATTAAATTAATTATTTTGTAAAAACAGCCTCATCACCAAAAAAAATGTAATTTATTGTTTGCGAAATAGGTACAAACGTTCGGCGGTTCGATTAGAATGCGGGCCGAATCGCTGGAACGACTCGAGCAACAGCAGGAGCAGCAACTACTAATACAGCAACAACAACAACAGCAGCAACAACAACAACAGCAAGGCCTGGCCAACGGCGAGCAGCAGCAACAGCAGCAGCAGCAGACACCAGCAACGGGCAGCAGGGCAGTCCAGAATGCCTACAGCTTCCTCTGACGCTGGATGCGCAAAGCCCTACCTAGAGGCTACCATCCGGTCAGTCCTCCAGACTGATGGAGATGCGTTGCAGCGTGTATGAAGCATATATAATCGCGCGATGTCACGTTGGCTCTCTTTCTCTCTCGCATTCGCGCATGTACGCACTCTAAAGGTTCTTGTGTAGCTCTGTAACACAATCGCGTGTTCCGTTATAGTTTAACAAACTTGGACGGAATATGTACGTGCGTGTGTTTGTGTCTAGGTGTGCGCGTATGTGTTAACTGTTGAATTACTGCTTTTAAAGTCAAAGTTCGCGAGTAATGAACTTTTTTTATCGATAACGACGTGTGTTTATTTTATAGTGACTATACCGAGATGACGTAATTATTATTAAAGAAAAATGTTATACGTTTATTTGCATAATAATATGCATAAGATTTGCGTAAGTTATATGTTAGACTTATTTTTTTTTTAATGTAAATGTAATACAAGTGCACAAGAACATTTACAGTGTAATTTATAGATAGATCAGGGGATTTTAACGATTTTTAGTTAATTTTTAGAAATTGCATTTTTGAAATGTTTCACTTATATTATTTAACAAATATTTTTATTTTTTAATAATGATATTTCAGGCTCATATTTTTTTTATTAATGAGCAAAATTATTTTATAACGTGATTTGCATAATATTTGGCTGTGATTTTGAATTTGAAATAATATTAAGTGTAGCAGTAGTGTTTTACTAAATTGAATTAAGAGCATATGAACAACATGAATTAAAGTCTTTATTGAAAAATAACTGTATTTTTACAAAAATTAAAAGTTTTTATGACACTTTTTTGTGTATATTTACAAGAAGCATGCATAATAATAAAGTAATTGTATTAAGAATTGCAAAAAGTACATAACTTTTAGTGAAAACATACATTTCAAGAATTCAATTTCTATGTCGGTTATTTTAACGTTCCTGTAATAATGATTATTTTATATTAAACTTATTCTTCTAATAAATACTTTTATAATTCTTAGGATTCTATCCAAAAAGCGTACAATGAAAAATTTAAATTCAATTGGAATTAGTTTTTCTTTAATACTTTATTAATTTTTTAATAAGGCATATATTATGATACTGCTTGAGATTGTTACAAAATATAATAACACGATATTTTTTACTGATAAGAAATAAGGTACAAATTTGGTTGCTTTTATAAAATTGAAATGTAGTTTGCTTTGCAAAATGCTTTTGCGTACGCTTTTAAAGTTTTTTATCAATATTCGCTATCCCAGTGAATAACCAATAGATATGCATTTTTTAGCTATTGCTAATGCAACATCGCCAAAAATTATATATTTTTTTAAAACTACAATAAATTTACAAATACTTTACTTGAGAAAAAGTATATAATACAATAAAAAAAGCTTTCATGCAATGTAAGAAATGATGATATGTAAGAAAATGCCATAAACCACTAATGCAATTAAGGAATTCAGCGACAATTGTTACGCGACCGCGATTTTTCAATTACACATAATTTTAGAAGTACAATCCTATTTTATTTTAATTTTTTATTAAACTTTTTGACGCCATAATTGTAATAGTCATATATCAGAATTAAAAATATGCTGTGCTATTCGCATTCCCAGTTTTTATATTCATACATGTATACATATAAATATATATAACAACATAAGGATACAAATGTACTATACTGCAACGATATGACACACGGGGCATTTGTGCCTTTGAGAGAAAATTTAACCATGAACTGTAATTATTGTACAGTATGATCATTTTTTATGATAATGTAAAAAAAGAGAACAAATTATTTTTGTTTGTTTTTTAAGTTACTGTAATTTTAATGTGTAAGTACACGATTATTTTTAATGTATTTTACAAGTGATTTTTTTACGTAAAACAAAAATATAGTTAAGAACATGCTGTGACAACATCCATTGTAATGATAAAATTTAGATCTGGCTAGTTACAAAGAAAAAGGATATACTTGAGCTATACAAAGATTTTTCGAATATACTTTGTTATGTGTGTTATTATAAGCATTTCTTAATTATGATTCCTATAACAATTGTATAATTTTTTTCTTTGTATACGATATGGTAATAATTTTATTAAATATACTCATGTCTAGCTTTGTTTTTAGTTAATAGAACAAATGCGTAATATTGAAACAGGAGTGTTTAAAAGAAGTTAAAACCTTGAGTCTTTTGGTGGTTGTACTCAGTAATTGTAAATTGCGTAAACATAATTTATGTAAAAATTTTTTTACTTCCTTATAATATTGCACAACACTTAGTTATAAAATATTATAATTTTATCTTAAACAAATTACAACTAACATTCTAATTTCCTGTGCTGTTTTTAGTGTTAAATTTTCAAGATTCCATCTTTATGTGTTCGACGTTGTCACAGAATGTAAGAATTTTCTTTTTTAATATAACGAATCTGCAAACATCGTGTACAGTATCATCTAGTCTAAATAAACTCAACCTTTTTAAAATTATGATATTTCTTTAATCTTTGTCTAACAAAATGAATATTTACATTTAAACTACTTACAAAAATTTAAAAAAAAGTAATATGTAATAGTCAGTCATTCATCCTCCTCATCAATAAGCGGTGAAATCTGTAACAATATTTTATGAATATACATTACTAATTTATTTTAACGTAATATTTCAATTCTATTAAATTTCAGTACATTGAAACGTACGTAGTATTCTATAAAGCAATTAGTTCCATCGTCCGTTTTGATCATATATTGAAAACACAAAAGACCCGCTTCATTAGTCCTCAAAGAAACTTTATTAGAGCAAAACATGGCCTTCATTGCCGGCTTAATATGCGGCAATAAGTACTTTGATTTAGCTTCTTTCTTACATTGAAAAGTCTCTATCAGCTCGGTATTATGCGGCAGTTCAACGTGGCATTCACCAACAGTTCCCTTTGTGCTTATCATAAAATAAGGCGTCTTTGGTGACAAGAATAACTGGAAATAAAACACCAGTTTATTAAATGAACTATGTAGGCAAATATCCATCCATTTAATAAATTAAAGAACTATTTAGAATTTAATTTTCATTTTGATAGGACATTAAAGTACCTCCATGTGACTACTACTAGGATCCAGTTCTGCCAAGACATCTTTTAGCAGTTCGCTTTGTAACAAGACTTTGTTTACAACAGATTGAGGATCCATATCAAAATCTAAAATCTCATCTGGCTCTTGAGTTTTTAAAGAACAGTCTACAATTACACCATCTTCTTCAATAAGAATAGTAACTGGATTACCAACACCCTGTTTCAAAATATTATTAAATTTAAATATATAATTACTTTTATTTAAAACATTGTTATAAAGAAAAAAAAAATTAATAAAGAAAGTCATATACCTTATAATGCATTTCTAGTGTGACTGAACTTCCTTGGGTATTTATACTGGACCAGAACATAGATAAACATTCTACTAAGATATTTAAGTTTATTCGAAAAATAATATCTTCTGTTAATTCGAATTCATCAAAGAGCTGTACAGGTAGGTACGCACTTGCCTGCATGCATTTAGCTTCTTCAACTGTTAATTTTAAACCATTTTTTGAGCCATAACAAGTGGCACTCTAAAAATAAAAAGGAAATTTAGTATTACATGATTAAAAAAATTTAACTTAAAAATTAATTTTGTATATTTTTACAAAAGAAAATGTAAATATTTTTAATCATTATATTCACCTCTTTAAAATTAATAGCTCTTAAAAGTTGAATTACTGTTTTGAGATTGCCCAATTTGGCAATCAATTTATACTCAGCTGTCATAATGCTGATAAGAAACACGTCCTACTAATACTTCACAAAATTTAGATTCTTGTATATTCTGAACATTTAGACAAACTTGATTAACTGATGCTAACCAGACAGCTAATACATGTTTGCATGTGACAACATTTTGGTCCTTCAACACTTGATTTCTGACAAAATTTCAAAGAAATTACTATTTAAACATGACTAATTTTAATTATTTAAAATGTTAATAATTTAAACAATACAGTTAGTTAAATTTATAAAAACCATTCCTCACTGAAATGCAATGCAGGAACAGAAATTTATGTTTGGAAAAATTGTATAGACTTCAGAATGTTGTCCTTTAACTTCATAGAAACCATAGGTAAGGTTATCTGTATTTGCGTAACGTGTAGATTCCACGTTAATATGTGTCACTTTTTTTCCTTCGTATAACTCTAAAGCTCTCTCAAAGGTTGGTCCAAACATACACCGTAATTTCAGCAGTGTTTGTGGTGTAACTATAAAATTAATTATTTTATTATTTTAAAGAAAATTAAAGAATAATAGGTTATAAGGGATTATTACAATAATTATAAGATTATATTATTAAGAATAAAATGATAGAACAGAGTAATAAAAAGATTGTAAAAAAATTATGTATCATTACATTTTTTTTCTTTGTTGTAATCCTCAGCAGCATTCTTCAAAACATTTTTTACTGCACTTTTAAACTGATCTCTGAAAGTAAGTAGCTCATCTTCATTCATTGTATGCGTCAAATATAACTGAATCCATAATGATAAATTAATAACTTCTCAAACACAAAATTTCTTCTGAATGTTGCAATTTTTAATAGTTCATATAATACTTATATATATATATACTTATTATACTTCATCATAATAAAAATACTAGGTTCTGCTCCATCCATATATTACCGCATGTGTTTATATTGAAAATGGCGCGAAACACCGGCATGTCAGTATAGGTTAGATTAATAATAATATTATGAATTATGAATACAACATAAGAAGTTAAATAGTTAATTTATCTTTTCACCATTGAGATTGATTACATATATACTTTTTAAAAGTAAAATTGGAATATTTTAAATTAGTTTGTTATATACAATTTTGGAGTAAATTTTTCTACCTTACCGACAGTAAACGAAAGATTATAAGAAAACTGGCGCGATATTAAAACACTTGTTATAATTTGAGAATAATTTTCATTTCTAAAAATATTTTAAACGCCGATAATCAAAGACTCTCCAAAGATATCAAACATAGTTACTTATAAGTAAAAATTCGTTTGAAATTGGGCGTATAACCGGAAAACAGTTTATTCCTAATTCCTTACCTATTTCCCAACGAAAATTATCGCGCTAGATAACCCAAACCCGCCCGATAAAACAGACCACGACGAAGTTTTCGCACTCGCAGTCGCATCAGTCGGCAGCTCATACTACCAGATCAATAAAACACTGGTGCTGCTGTCCTGCTGACTAAGTATGAGAGCTGGGGGCTCGGTTTCGCTTATAGCTCTCGCGAGCGCCGTTCTTACACTGTATCGCACTCGCTGGCTCGCTCGCGAGTGTGTGTATCCCCGTCGGATCGTCCGTTCGCGCACAACAGAGTAGTACTGCAGTGCTCGCGAAGTCGCAGTCTCTCTCTCGCACGTGAAACATAAACTTCTCTCGCGCGGGCGCGTGCGAGAAAGAGCGAACGGACCGTACCATATACTATACATATACCAGGAAAAAAGGTGAGCTGTCCGCCGACGGCGGTGTGTAGCACATATAGCCTCGTCCCCTTCGCGAAGTGCTAAGTACGCAACGCAGTGTGTAGTTAGTTATCTATACCAATACGTCAGTGTGTACATGCATGTGAGCGTGTGTTCGCGCAAGAGAGGAAGCAGCAGCAGCAGCGTGTCAGTCGAGAAAGCGGGGGCGCGTGTGCGGAGTGAAAGGACGCCCTGTCAAAATACACGCCGAGAGAGACAATAGGGGCCTTGCTTTGCGACTGCGCTCCGGAAATGTTTTGCTGAGGGGGAAGAGAGAGGAAGGACTTTTTGCTTCGGTGAGTTCACTGCTAAGGTGTTCCGTAAAAAGCAGAGAAAAAATTCACGGGTTTATTGACGTGTGCACATAGGTACTTAACTCGGTGGCACGCGCGAGGTTCTGAGAAAAGTGCTGGAGCCTTTGTTGCTGTTACGAAAAAGGAGCTATAGGTGTACAGTGATGTACTATAGCGGAGTTTTAGAGCGAAATTAACGTGTCAGCTTGTTTACGAGTATTTTCTGCAGGTGTTCTTTCTTCTTTTGCGAACTGAATAGTTTTATTGTTAATAATGTTTATTGATTCGCGGAGGTAGAGTTGTAATTAGATATGAATGAGCAAAAAACGCGATTATCAAGCATTTTTTATCAGTTTTCTTGTACAAACAATGCTCTGGTTGTGTTTGTTTAAATGAATACAGACAGTTGAATTTATAATTGTGAACAGTGGTAGGTATATCCATAGCATGTACTCATATTGCACTGAATATGCTATAGTTTACAAATTGTAAAGAAGGATAATTTATGTGTCAGCTATTGTTAATGAACTTGAGAAAAGTTGCAATGTCTCGTGGTTATTTTTATCTCAATCAATTTTCCAATATAATGTGGTAAATCAGTAAAGCTTTTTAGAGTAAATTATGCAAGGGCTAGCATCTTTTTACATGAGAGATTACAAAACTAAATGTAGATAATGACGTTTTTTTCTAAGAAAGTGTTACATCTGTTGAATCATAATCTTCTTTTTATTTGAAAGTCTGAAGGATTTTTGCTATGTCAAATGTAATCGTATCCAACATACATGTTATCTTTCATGCACAAGATAAGATAATTACTTTAGTGTTTGTTTACAGCATTATCAATTAGACATATCAACAGTTTAGTCGAGTTTTTACTAATATTTGTCAAATAAAATACTTTCTTGCAGAAAAAGTACTACTAGTACCTAGTTTTGAATTAAAAAATACAGCTAAAAATTTAAATATTCTATTATTAAATAAATGTCTCTTAAGAATGGAAATAGTCTTTTAAACCGTATTCTGACCATAAAAAATACTTCATTTTAAAATTTAAATTGATCGAACATTGATTTTATTCAAATTGAGCTCTTTGAATGAATAACGTAGTGTATTCCAAGGTTTCACACATTTCTCAGAGCCGTCAAAGTTAAAATTGAACAAAGTAGTAGTGTTGAGATAAGGAGCTATTTGTATACTAAAAAAAAAAATCACTCTTATTTCAGCGAATGTGAAGCAGAATTCAGTACAGAGAGATAGCAAGATTTTTGTCTGGCATTTGGAAATCCTATCCCACGTCTACCTGAACAAGGATCACAATGACAACAAGTTGGGCTCATAGCAAGCAATTTGGAGTCCTATCTCCAACGGCCAGCACTACCTAAGCAAGAAAAGCCCCCAAGGGCCTGCCATCGAAAGACCTCAACCTCGAGACATCCGTTCTCACCGGACTATCGATTTTCGCGCGCGCACGTCCTTGCTGCGTACGCGCGCGCGCGCTTGTGTGTGCATGTGCCTCACGTGCATTGGAAGAAAAGGAGTACGATTGTGGCGGCAGCAGTCCACGTGCCCCGGCGTTTATTTTTAGCGCCGCGTCGACGACGACCTTAACGAATAGCGGCGCCTCGTCGCCGTCAGCGGATCATCGTCGCGCCGATTTTCTATAGTGTGTGTGTGTGTGTGTAATAGTTGTAGCGCCGAGCGGCCGCGAAGATGAGCTCCGTGTGGAAGAGACTGCAGCGGGTGAACAAGCGCGCGGCCAAGTTCCAGTTCACCGTCTCCTATCACGAGGTCACTCTCGTGACTACGACTAAATGGTGAGTGTCGCTTGCTTGCAATGACGTCTTGTTTTGATTTGTTTAAGTCATGGATTGTGTTTATACTTGAATTTCGTTGAATGCGGAGTTAAGAAAAAGCAATGAGTGTTTTTCCTGTATTACGAGTTAATTTTTGTTGATCTTTTTGTCAAAATGGTGAGAACATTAGGGTGCATACAAATATCCAATAGGTCTTCCTGAATCATTGAGTATTCAGTATGGGTATTTCGAACATCTCGATTAATATTCTGAGCTCAGAATTAGGATTTTTCATTTAACGAGCAATGCCATTAAATACTCTTACAGGAATTCCGTTCGCATTGCGAATATCAGTTACGAGATTAATTAGAAGCGATTCATAGAAAAGATATAGTTTCCATTACAATATGATTTCTGATACATGCCAACATTAATAACTATATTATTAATTAAAACATTTTCTAGTTAAAAAAAATATATATTAACTTATTGTTTTAACATCGCTACGAATTTTGAATATTTTTGATAAAAATATAATCAGTCGATACGGAGATATAATTTTATTTTTGAAATATTCATTGAAGTATATTTTAGTTAACCAATACAGATTATAATTATTATTATATAAACACTCGCGCTTGAACGGCATAACTCTACAATGAACTTCATATCGTCGCCTCATCGGCCTCCATCATTTCACGATTGTTTTCGCTACTCACACGCTATATAGAGCTCGGAAGCGCATATACACACGTACATCCATTTAATCGGCGATAGAGGGTTCTCCTTGAAATCAGGTTTGCAAATCGCAGGCGAATCGATCGAATCGTCGGTTTTTTTCCCTCTGAACCGCGAAGAAAAATTCGCTGATACTTATTCGTTGGTCATTCACGCGTAGTTCGAGAATCTTTGTTACTTGGGAATTTGTTTATTCGCGACGACGTCTAATATTAGAACTGAGTGCAAAAACACTACTTTGCTCGTATAACAGTTGAATTTGCCTGGTTGACTTTTTAACGCGGGCACGGACAGTTTCCTTTGATGATTTTTATATTTCACGGCGGTAAGATGAGATTTCTTTATCGCGCGTGTTATTGTTTCTCAATTCATGTTAATTTATGTTTTGTTTTTTGGTAGTCAAAGCAGTAGTCAATACTTTGAGCGATAAAAATACTGTTTTCGTAAATATAACATGAGGAAGATTATTTCTGTCTTTACAACAGCCAAACTTACGACAACTTGCGAAATATTGACATCTTCCGTATTTGAAGTAACGGACTATTTATAGCATATACACCAAAGTCTGAAAAAAAACGTAGAAATTTCAATGTCGTCCCCTTCGTTCAGAATTTTTTTAACAACGTTAAAATTCTTTTCTATCATCTAGTTTCTTTTTTATTTGCATACGACTTTCACCTACAAAAGTATTTTGAAATTGCTCGTACACCACACTAGTTTACTTTCAATTTAGTTTCAATGAAAACAAATAAACAATTTTCAAATTTATCTATATACATATACATTTGCTATACACACATCGTTAATTTACCCTGCTGAACAGTCCTCGAAAATAAAAATAAAACAGAAAAACTCTCCTCCGCACCGATTTATATTCTCTTATATATACACACACAACGGGATCGGCTAGTCGCACGCACGCGCTCGAGGTAATTGAACTATTCGGTAAAAAAAAAGCACCGACGAGTCAGAGAGGGAACGGACTGACTCGGACGAGACGTGAATGCATACACGCGCCGGCGGCGACTTTTTTTTCATTCACACGCGCGCGCTCGCTCGTGCGGTCTTTTGTGCGCCAGCCAGCGCCCGACGGAAGTTTTCGTGGTGCGTACGCGCGAATGTCGCAATTACGTATATATACTGACTCACTATATATGTGTGTGTGATTATAATTGAGACTGCGAGCTGTGATTGCCAACCGCGGAATTTCGGCTTTTGTGGGTGTTTTTTATGGCGTTCGAATGGGTTTATTCGTAATATAGATTTTATACTCATACAAAGTCATTAGTTTTGAAATAACTTGCGCGTATAGTATGCATTTTTTTACACCTTATTAGCGTTTCAGTGTCCTAGACATGAATAGAAAAAATGCATTGCCGTTTTAAGTTTGAAACGTGATTTTCATAAAACGAAAGAGAGATTATGAAAATAAAAAATCTGCTTCATGCCTCCCGTAACGAACGTTCGTTAGAAAGTTTTTAATTCAAATTAAACTTTTCGCATGAAAACCCATTTTCATTCATTTTCATCCCGAGTGGGTATACATATATACAGACTTTTTCCACTCAACGAACAGAATAATAATTTCCTTTTCCATTTTTTTTTTCTCCACAACCCCGCCCTTTCACTAAAAATCAAAGAAACTCTCCAAACCCTGCAGCTATACATTATACGCATCGAAACAAAAGTTCGTTTTATTTAATGAAACTTTTTCATCCCATTACCCTGAATAACAGCTCTCGAAACTATACTCCCCGCAGAAGTTTCATTCCCTCCAAAAAAAAGAGAATTATTCTTCGCTCGTATAGGTACGAATTCCAGCCTCTCTCCCTCGCCGCGGCTCTTTTATAAACGAGATCACTCGCGCGATCGCGAAAAAGAAAGCGAGAAAGTGTGTATATATACACCTGTAAGTGTATATCCGCGGGGGAAATATTTTTACGACACGCGCCGCTCGACTAGAAAGGCTCTCGCCACCGCACACTCGCCGTTCGGAAAAATGTGATTAGCCGAGTGCTGAGCACACTCCTCCTACACTCCCCGCGGAATTCTTCAAAAGCTAGTAGTTCTTCGGTTGCCTTTGTATTATAGGTACCTATATACGTCAGCTGGTCGTGTGCTAGCAGGAGATATTGCAGCGGTAGTTCGATTGCGTCACGGTTGAAAATTTATGTGCGCGGCGGCGATGATGCGATGCCTATTTAATCGCGCATGCAAATCGCGATAAACGATGACGCGGGACTTTCGCGCGCGCTCCATCTTTTTTGGATTCGTGCTGCGAGACCATTTTTCTCGCGGCTATATGTCTTGTGTGTGTGTGTGTGGAAAAAAAATTGGTCAAGGCAGTCTATTCTTTCGGCGTTTCCTGGTTTCCCGCGCGTGCTCGTGGTTCTTGAATGACGTAGGAAGAGCGAAGAAGTATATATGGAGCCATTCGATAAAATTTTTTATTGTCTATGACGAATGGAGCAATAAAGACTGCGGTCATAAGAACGTTATCAATAAGTAAAAGATCGTTTTATAGAAGGGAGAAGAATGTGTGCACTATATATCGATATGCGCGATAATAGCCGGTAGTCTCGTTTTTTAATTATATTATTAAGTAATGGATTAATGATTATGAAAAGCTTTTTAGAGCAGCGGCAAATTGCGTCGGAAGGCGCGCGCGCGCGGATCGAGTGTCTATTTTTAAATCGAATGTTTAGTGTCCAGTTCTAATATTAGTACACGAAGTCAATTAATTCTTGAAATTGCTATTGAAGAAGAGGAGATAAAGCGCTCGATTAAAATTACTGACCTAATTGCCCGCGTGTTTGAAATTCTTATATATGCCTGAAAAACACGATGTTAAAGCATATATTGCGCGCTGCATAGCTATATATAAAAGTTTGAGCAATTTTAATAATTATGAAAGCCTTAGCGTACATAGCTCTGAGTAACAGTCCTGGATCATTATTATGAAACTATAGTTCTATCGTGAATAATTACATTTTCAACTTTTCATTTCGCAAAGACTGTTTTGAATGTTACTTGTTTATATAGATATGCAAACAAAAGCTTTTGATAGTAGAATCGATAATTATTTTGGTTTGTTACCAAATAATTTATAAAACTTTATTCTTTTGTTAAAAAAGATCTTTATGTTCTCGATCGTTGGCGCGTCAATTTTCAAACGCTTCTGACGCGGCCTCTTTCTGACAAGAATGCGATTTCAGATTTACGACGCAAATGTAGTTCGCGATGTCGCTTTTATAGTGGAGTAGTAGTCGTTATCTCTTGTCTGAAGCTTATGTATTTTGTGGTAACTTCCATGCTATAAAATTCAAATTTTGCTCTTATCGGAATCACTTCCTGTCTAGCGTGTTTATACACTATCCGTTTTAGTTATCACTTTGTTGTGATTCTTCAAAGTTTATCTATATATGAATTACGTCGTTGCAGACGTTAAAATACACGTGTCATTGCAAAAATTAAACTGACTCAATTTGGATATTGAACAATTTCCATTGAAGTCTCTAAACAAAAACATCGCATTGCATTTTAGACCTTAGTAGCATATAAACCACACAATTCCCCTTTTACTTGATCATTTAAAACAAAGTATCCAGAATTTTTATCCAAAGCCTACATCATAAACTTTCATACATACCTATATATACACCCAGCACCCACATCCTCTTTTCCCCAAAGTGGCTCATTCGGGAGAGGCCACTTTCATATATAAATCGATCCCTAACCAACAACAACAACACACTCCCACAGCCAACCCTTCGCATCCCTCTCAAATCCTGATTTATTATATATCTTTAACCGCCCGCATACTTATACCTACCATAATAACGACACGCATGCGCGCCTTTGTCTCGTTATTACAGGAAGCCGAACAAGCTGAGCGTGGTATGGACGAGGCGCAGCCGACGCGTCAGCTCGGATCCCCTCGACTGGGAGCCGAACCTAAGCGACCCGCTCAAGGGCACGGTCAACTGGCCGGTGCCCGACAACCACACCGTCTCCGTCACCCTCTTCAAGGATCCCAGGACCCATGAGCTCGAGGACAAGGATTGGACCTTTGTCATCGAGGATGTAAGTTGAGAGCTATGTCTTCTTACGTCTGTGGTTACAGGATGTCGTGTTATAGCGAGGTTCTTGTTTTAATGGCCGGGTGATGTCGGCAGTTTTTTAAACTTGATCTTGATATACCGAAGAAAAGTAGTTGAAAATTTTTATTAATGGTTCGCTGTTTTTTTTTTTTCACTTAGGATTATAAGATCTAAAAGTTTTTGTTTTTATTCTGTAGAAAGTTGTACATTCGTATATATCTTGATTCGGAATAATTATGACGCGAGATAAACACAAGATAAAGTGATAATAAATTAGAGACAGAGTGCATATATATATATGCCCAATTAATAAACTTGCGGCTAATCGAATAGTTGTTTTATTCACATGTTGTTTACTTTCTTGGAAACATCTTAATTAGACTCTGTTGTGATTGTTCAGCAGTTTTATAGATTCAGCTCTGACACCGAGAGGGAGGCAGAGCGCGAGCGCGTGTGATCCACATTCGATAACCGACCCGAATACGAGCACTTCATCTTCTTATATAAGTAATGCCTCGCGAGCCGATCGATGAGGGTTTATATATTATACAAGCCTACGTATCTCGAAATAAAATGAAGTGACATTCAGTATATAAAAGAAAATATAGGATAGACTCTTTTATCATAATTGATAAGGTCTTTATAATGAGGTACTAGGCGCGGCTTGAAGAAAAAGTTAAACCGCAAATATTTATTTTACGTTAATAAATATCAGGCTTACTTATCAGCTGACGTTTTTTAAAAGTAAAATGAGTTTTTTTTATATAAATATCAGCTAGCGCCTTCGATGCATCTACAAAGATAACATAGTTTTGTTTGTGTATCTTAGCAGTCGACGTGTATGCGCATAAGAAGAAAAAAAAACTTTCTAAATATAACCGAGAATATTTACATAGAATAGTATGCTATACAGTCGTACATTGTCTGGAAAATAGTTTTGTTTATATGCAATTAAAAAATGAAAAGAAAAATGATATACCTATACAGTACTAGAATAATTGCTAGTAATTTATTAATCACGCATTCACGAAACCGGTTAATACCTCCTCTATCCCGATATTCTAGAAGCTTAAGTTCATCGCCGAAAATACGTTCAAAAATAGACTTTGAAAGCGTGCGCCCCGCGAAAACAGAATCACGCGTCGTTATATATGCCTATAAGCTAAAAGCACACATTTACATTTAATAATGACTTTCTGACTTTTGATAAACAGGTCTCGTCGACGGGCAAGCGTCGCCACGTGGCCGCCATGAACGTAAACATGAAGAAGTACGCCACCCTGGAATCTAGTCAGCAACAGCTCAAGCTGGACCTCAAGCCTACGTCGAAGAAAATCGTGAGCGCCCACCTCGAATGCACCATGTCGTGCGTGTTTCTCAGAGAGGGCAAGGCCACGTAAGTCTGATATTACTTTTTTAATTGACAAGGATTGATATAAATGTTTCTTTTGATTTGGTGGCAGTTTAGGGTTTTAGTGATTAATATTTGCAATCGATATACTTACAAAATAAACAAAATTTGCTAAATTTATAAGAAAAGTAGTTTATTGTTTTCGATTACTGTTGTGTACAGTAAATACTGATAAGATAGTGTAAAAATAAATAGATTTTTGTGTGTTTCTATAGAGATGAAGATATGCAGAGTATGGCCAGTTTAATGTCCGTTAACAACAATAGTGACATCGCGCCCTTGGATGATTTCGATAACGAGGACATACCGGAAGATGTGGAAGAAGTATCTATTAGGAATATTGACGAAATACTCGATATTTCTGCCCAACTAGACCTAATGACAAGTAGTCTTACAGATGAAATACCGAGTACTCCAATAAGTGGTTAGCATATATTATTATTATAATATTAATTAGATAATTATGCCACTCAACAAATTTTAGATGTTTTTTCAAAACGTTTAAAATTTTAAAATTTGCCAAGAATTTTCATAACGGCAAAGTAGTTCTGATATGATTGGATTTAATATAACCGTATTCTCTTTTTATTGCAACGTTTATCGTAACAGTGGCGAGCTTATCAAAGGACGAAACCACACCCATAAATGAAGAGCAGAGGCGCATTTCACGAGATATCAGCTTCACCGGGGATATTACCGATACGAGCAAGGACAGGCCACACGTTAAAAACGAACTGGTGCAAAATGAGTTAGTAATTCATACATAAATTAGTAACATGAAAATATAGAAATTTCGTATGTAAACATAATGTATTGAGCGAACGCTACCACTTTCATATTCACAGCAAAAATGCGGAACACAATGCGAAGAGAATGTTGTTACGGCCATTGGACCTGAAAAAGCCAAACGCGTCAGGACACAGGATGCGCGATATAACACCGGGCCAGGATCTGCTCGAGTGGTGCAAGGAGGTTACCAAAGACTATCAGAGCGTTAAGGTCACAAATTTGACGACGTCCTGGCGCAACGGGATCGCCTTTTGCGCTGTTATTCACCACTTCAGGCCCGATCTTATGTAAGCAACACTTGCGCGCCGCACAAATAAAATTTATGGCTTCGTTGAGACGGTTAATTTAAAGTAGTCGATGCCTATTTACTTTTATGTATGTCACGCTCTCAACTTATTTAACGGGAGTAGTTCAAAATTATTAATTATTAGAGTCCGTCCTTTTTTTACATTTTGATTTATATAAAATATTATTCAATCGTATAATTTAGTGCGTAGGAAATTAATATGATAAAAGTCAAAGAAGGTAATATAATTTTAATACAGAAAGGATACTTAGTTGGTAAAGCGTTGCGGAGCTCTTTGATGTCATACTTGTATTTTAGCAAAATTACTCAAGTGAATAAGTTCACTCAATCATATTAAAACTTATTAGATTTGTAATTATTTGAAAATTAATATTGTAATTTCTTTTTGATATAGCTCTTTCTGCAGTTATTAAGAGTATTGATTTAATATTTCATTACCTTAATTACCATGCATTTCTGTTCAGTGACATCGATTCCCTGCTTTCGCACGACGTCAAAGGCAACTGCAAAAAGGCGTTCGACGCCGGCGAAGCCCTTGGCATACCCCGAGTTATTGAACCCGCCGACATGGACATTCTAACCGTACCCGACAAGCTAGCCGTCATGACGTATTTGTACCAGTTGCGGGCGCATTTCACAGGTCACGAATTGGAGGTACCTTAGTCTCTTATGCTCTAATCATTGAAACCGTATATTGTACTGTGGCACTAATGTTGTGAGCCCTCGTAAGAACGTAGTGTATATCTTGCGAGTTCCAATAGAACTACACTATATCTACATTTATGCAATATGTAGATATATTGTAGTTCTATTGGAACTCGCAAAAGCTTAGAGACTCCGTCACGCTTGCACGGGGCCTATACGCGTTTGCAAAGCACATCCCATTAAGAGCATTTTGTTTCGTTTGATCTTCAGGTGCACCAGATCGGCAAGACTACGGATGAATCCTCTTACATGATAGGACGATTTAACACCGACAATAATACAGACGTTAGCGTGCAGCTCTTCGGCCAAGAGATTATCAATTTGAGGAAAAAGGAGCATGCTGAGCAGCGGAACAATAAGCTCGACAATAATAGACGGTAATAATATTATACATGATATAGTGAGTCAATTAATTATGATAAGTTTCTTTTTGCTTTTACTTAGTAGGTCGTTATAAATTTTTTGGTATGTATTGAAATCATAAACTATATATGTTTACAGTTCAAATCCATTCGACTATAAAAAAGATGAAATAAATGTAGAATCTTTGAAGAACAAATTACACCTAAGTTTGAGTATGGATCATCAGGATGATCAATTTAATAAGGAAAGGTCGCCTTCAAGCGTGAAAGATGTCAAAGACATTATCCTCGCAAGTTCAAAGAGTATTCTCGGCAAAGTTTTATCTCCTACTAAAGAGAAGTTCGCTAAGGAGAACGTCTCGAGAGAAAAGGTATTTAAACATTTACTTAATAATTAATTATGATTTTAAACGAGACTTATCACCGGAAATATATTTACTTTCATAATTAAACTTATTTTATATACTAATATTTTCACAAAACTGAATTACTTCTTGAAAAAACGAAACACAAATGTAACTAACAATGATACTCAGAGTAAATCCCCACCTCGAGTTCCGTCACAAACGCAACCTCAACAGCAACCACAACAGCAACAACAGCCACAACCGCGTCCTATTCTTATGACTCGACGACAATTAACAGACCCATTCGGGTCGGACGACGAAGAGGAGAATATTCAGGTCGTCGAGGACAAAAATTCTCAATCGATTTCCATCACGAAAGCGCAAAGCCCCATACGAGACGTCAGTATGCATGTAAAATGTGCAACATTGCATGAGATGTGCAGTTTTAGGATTGTTTTTCACTCTTGCACAGCGTATTGTTTGTTTTAGCAAGTTCTTGTAGAATTTTAATTGACAAATTAGATTATCGTATTATATTACCCTTTGAATTATTTTTCTCTAATTCCTATATTATTTTAGGATGTTTTATTTGTCATTTAAATAAATATAAGCATTATCAATATTTAATTTCATTACAAAAACGTTATGTGACGATAATATAGACATCACGGCAAAATTCATTGCCGGATATATATATATATATATATACGTAGAATGATAAATGCTTTGCTTAATTATTAATACAAATATGTATCATGATTGCATGTAAGCTCGTTCGATTATACAATACTTGTAAGCATATATACATCAGACAACTCGATTTAACATGCATTTTTGGCATGTACATCGATTGCATGATTCATATATTCAAACAAATATTACAGCTTGTGTTCGAAATTTATAAAAATTTATTTAACATTTTTCTAAATTGAACTAAAAATAATATGAATTCTTAAAATAATTTATTCCTCATTGAGTATAATTTACAAAGCACGTATTGATGTTGTGTTTTGATATTTCGTACAGTAAAGTTTGCTGTATTTGAGTGATTCGCTATGAAGATTAAAAAACGGCACGTTTATCACATACGGGAATATTACTTTTTATAGTTAATCATTGTAATGTGAGAGTATTTTAGATTTTTGGGAATGTATTTATTTCTATGTTTTTATACAATTTTTCTGTACTTATAGGACTCTGTATACTCTGTCGAACGGGGAAGCCGAGGAAGTTCTGAGTGCCGAGGTATATCACCCATGCAGGACGATCAGTCTCATCGAACGCAACACGTAATTAGACATTTTTCAGCTTTTGTTTTTTCTTTTTATCACGTTTGTTTCCTTCGCATTTCCACACGGTAGACGTGTAGTGCGTGTTCCTACTCTAATCATTGCGCTTTTACGTAACAGCCCTTAGTCACCCGTCACGAGGAACTTAGAGAAAGAGCCAGGCAACTCTTAGAGCAAGCTAGAAATCAGTCGAAAAGCACTGGGCTCGGTTCCACTGCCACTAGCCCTGTTGAGGTTTGTTTTTGGTTTTTATCCTCTTTTTATTTTTATTTTTCATTAATCTTTTAGTACCCTTATTTTTGAGAAATTTTTAATGTATTGAATTGATTGCATGGTTTTAAATGCAGAATTAATAAAACATTATTTTTGTGTTTGATTTTATTAGATTTTTGTACATATTAATTTGATTTTTTTTATTTTAAGCATTTAAATTTAGTTTTTGTAGAGTAATTTATCCTAAGTTAATAAGATTAAGCTTAATTCATGTAACATTATACACCTATATAAATTTTTAATATAGATTCATCTTACTGTTTATAATTACTCAAACTATTCACCAGTTGTATTACTATATCCAATGAGTAAAAACGTAAAATAAGGACATTTGAAATGAATTTGTAACATCATGCAACGCTTTCATTTTTTATTTATTTTTTTTTTCTTAGATATTCGCAATTATAATAACAGAGATTAAAAGTTCCATACACTTTATTTAAATATTTAGCATCAGAACGATGAGGATCGTCAGAAACAACTTCGCGAAAGAGCAAGAAAACTGATAGCCGAAGCCAGAATGGGCATTGTTAATACTAGTCAAATCGGTGATGAAAATACCAGTGAAAAAAGATCTATCGATGATCAAAATAATAGTCCGAGAAGGAGCATGACACCTTCGACTCCCGGTGATAAAATTAGTGTTAAGGTAAGAAATTAATTATAAATTTAAGTTGATACTTTGATTTATTAAAAGAAATCAATTTAAAATATGTTATCTACTTCCAGTCGGAATACAATGGAAATCTTGTAGTGAATTCGTTAACGCCTGACGGAGAGAAAAAAGTAGGCTCACCACTGTATTCTTTTTCGAAAATCATGGACAGAATTTCACCAGAAAAAAGTCCCGACGGTGGCCCTTATACACGAAGAGGGGTAATAATTTTTTTATTCATTCGTTAAACTAATTTTAATATTACTTGAAAACCAAATAATTTAAATTTATTCTTGAAACAAATTTTATAAACTTAATATAAACATGCTTTTCTCAAGCTTGAGAACGGTGATATATTTCTTAATATATGAATAATTATTAATTAAATGAATATTAAATGGCTTTTTTTATATTTGCAGCTGGGAAAGGATATGTCATCGTATATACAAAATGAATTAGAAGCTCTTGAACGTGAGCAAAGCCAAATAGACGTGCAGGCGGCTAAACTTGAAAAGGAATTAAGAGCAGCTATGGAAGAGGACAACGAAGAGGAAACAGAAAGATTGATGTCATTATGGTTTACTCTCGTTAATAAAAAGAATGCTCTTCTCAGAAGACAGATGCAACTCAATATTCTGTAAGTCATTCGTTTACTCTTCTTTGATGCAACTTTAAATTTATTTATTTCATTCGTTGTTTATTTTTAATTATAGTGAGAAAGAGGATGATTTGGAAAGGAGATTCGAACTACTGAATCGCGAATTAAGAAGTATGCTTGCTATAGATGAATGGCAAAAGACATCAGAACAAAAAGTTCGAGAGGAACTGCTTCTTGAAGAATTAGTATCCATAGTTAATAAAAGAGACGAGCTTGTTCATCATCTTGACACGCAAGAAAGAGCGTGAGTGATATTATAATATTAAAATTCTATTCTGAAAAAGATCTTGAAAAGACAAAACAAGATATTTAACAAGATTTTGCTTTGAACTTTTTTTTATGTATTACACAGACAATATAATTTTACATCCACAAAACGGGACAAAAAATTATATTAAAACGTCATTTTACGCTCTGTTACCAAAAGTATTATTAGTTCAATTTATAATCATTTTATTTTATTTTTTTTTAATTCATTTTTATATTTATTACAGAATTGAAGATGATGATGAAATAGAACGTAATTTATCTAGAGCTGGATTAGCACAACGAAACAAGAACTGTGTTATTCAATGAGGCATTGTAGTTGCCTTTTTAACTGTTGTTTAAAGAAATCAAGGTAAAGTAATTGATTTACCTACATATTTTGTGATAAAATGCATTAAGAAATGTATGATAACATAAAAATTTGTTATTTCAGGTGCGTCCTAAATTGCTGTAGAGTTGCCAAAGAAAAAACTGACACTGAGCTTGAAAAATTAATGTTAATAAAATAAATGGTCTAACCAGTGGTAGGCTTTTACGAGCATTGATATGTTATTAAGCGACAGTGACAATGCATTTTCGAAGACGTCACGTGATTTATGTAAAACATTGTGATTAATTCTCTTTATAAGCGTATAGAGGGCACTTTTGTATCTTCGTATTGTGAATTTACCGAATTCTAAATTCATTATTCGTTCAGTCATTGGAAACGATCAACAGTTTGAAGCAGTCATGCAAATATCTTGAAGATCAACGATCTATAAAGAGGGTGCTTTTAAGTATTTTTTCTTTTAAGAAAACTCTAACTCATTGCAATTGACTGAAAGTATTTTGTTAACTATTTTCTTAAATCTTGAACGAAGTTTAAATAGAATTTAGTTAGGTAACTAAGTTTATTAGGCAATTTTATGCGATCTCACGTCTTTTAGGTTTGAAGAATTATTCCCAATAAGAAAAGTTTTATTTAAAAAATAAAATTACATTATGGCACCTAATTTCAAATAACATGAACGACGTCATGAAAGAGTACGTCTTTTATAGAATATTAGAACGTACGTCAAGCAATCTTTAGAATTAACAAAATTTTGTCTTCGTCTGTCAACTCGCATACTCGAAATCGTGCCATATGTGTGTATAGATCACAGATTTTTGTGCTGTCATTTCCTTTTTATTCATTATTTATGCAATATTAATAATGTGGATTTGGCAACGCGAGTCAAGATGTGGGTGCAATGTTTTTCTAAAAGTTATATTTTTTAATACTGATTTCATACTCGACGATTAGCACATAGGCCTCGATTTATTTTGTACATACGTTCTTGTGCTAATGATTTTGTAAGTCTTAAAAATGTCTTTATTAATTGTTATTTAGAAATTATTTTAATTTCATAGCGTTATTAAAATTTGCAAAAAATATATATATAAATATATTTTGGCGTGATAAATCGTAGATCGACATAATTTTTTTGTAAAATAAATATAGAAAGCTTTTATTTTATAAAATGTGTTGCTTTAAATGTAATTAAAAATTTATACCGTAAAAATAATCAAGCAAATAAAATCTCTGATAAACTGTTTTAAAGTAAAATTATTTTACTATGTCACATAAATAATTTTTATAATAACTTATATAAAATGCATTTATTTATATGTTTAATCACTAATACATTATTGTGATGTTAAGTGATATAAAAAATATGTCTTTACTATGTTTGAAATTTATTAAACGTTTATGTGATAAGTTTATTGACTTGATAATTTTTACTGTATAATTGTCTATAAAAATTGAAAGGCGCAAAGTACACGTTGTACGATGCTGAAGCTCACGTACGGTTATCAAAGTACAATGATCTAAGTATCTATGGATGCTACATATAGCGAAAAAAAAAGTTATGTTGTAAATAGAAACTGCCGTAGGCTTTCTTACTGTACATGAAGAGAAGAAAATTTTATTTATTAAGAAACAGACGTGGCACCTTTCGTTAACTTGAAATAGACGCCCTTTGTTTACGCTACAGTTTTAATTATGTGTACATAATCATTTACATAATCATCAGAATAAAAAAAGCAATAAACTAAAAAATGTTTAAGTACCGAAAATAAGATTATTATTAAAAATTTTTTGAACATATTTAGCACAAATTCCAAGTTTTTATATTAAATTAAAAATAGATGATGATGTGTACTGTGACACGCAATCAAAAGTTTACAAAAGTAAAAAAAAAATTAAAGATAAAACAAAAAGTGCCTGTTTTAACGTGTAAAGCAAGGTGTCCATATCTGTCACGAAGAGATGATATATTGGAATTTATGCAAGTCCTGTATTGTCAAAGCATTCGTGCTGCACTTTCATGACATAATAGTATCTCGAGGTATAAGCGCACTTATGTACGTAAATAGAAGGTGAATTTTTAACACTAGCTCGCTAATCCAGTGCCTATGATAAAGTATTACGAGTACGCAATGTCTTTGATTGAAAATCGTTTCTCTATCCTTTTTTCGTTTGCTCGTTTCGTAACAACATTAACGATTCTTGCCAGTGTTGAATAATTTATTTTCGAGTGCAGTGATCGAGAGCAATGTTTACATAAGCGATCTAATGTGTATGGATAAAATAAAATTAATGAAAAATAACACGTGTTCTCAAAGTCTTTATTGATATCATGCAATATTTATTGATAAGTTTGAGGCTCAATAAAAGCATCATATAAATTATTTACATCTGAGCTTCGCTCGATTTATAATATTATAAACAATATCAAGGATTAAAGGATTTTTTATTTATAATATAAAAAGTAACAATCAAATGCATTGAAATTTGTTTAAATCGTTAGGAATACATCTTACATAAGTTCAATTTCAATATGTACAAATAAAATGGTAAAGAAACCGTATAAACAATAGAATTAATCTTTTTTTTCCCGTCATATAATTATCATAACAGCTATTAATATACTAGTGATATATTTTTTTTTTTCATCTTTTGGACAAAAATCTTTGGAAACTTCATAAAAACATTTTGTTGTATATGTGTTTGACTATGCAAGATTTTTGTACGACAAATACTGAAAAAACGATTCGCATTCATACGTGGCAGTGCATAATTTTGTAAAAAAGGTTTTCTTAGTTCACAACCTTCCTACACACTGAGAAAATACAAAAAACGTACTTTCGAAAGGCCACTGCTTGTATAAATAAATTACATCATTCTAATGTTTAACGTGATTTCGCGCCCTCTCGTATAAGTTAATGGTTATTAAATGTCTTTGGAAACGCTCTATCGTCGACTTGCACCGTTGCACTAGATTTTTTCTACGTAATTTGATGGGAACAGTCCTGTTCTGCCTTTAAGTCTTCCGTGCCACCAACCACCGTCATCTATAAAAAAAATATTAATCATTGTTTTTCATAATTTTCTGTTTGAATAGATTTAGAATGTCTTATTTTAATATTAATTAATGTTGAATATTTAAGTTAATTTACTTAAAATCAGGAGCGACTATCAATTTATAATCGTGTTTGTGAGAGTATATATATAGAAACGTAAATAAATAACGTATTGATTTTTCAACGAAACATGGAACCGCTTCAAAATTGCATCAAATATGAAAAGTTTCGATTCACATGCATGTTTACATATTTTATCGAACAGACAGTATCCCCTTTATATTTACTCGCCAATTTAAAATTTAATTCCCTCTCCGCTCCTATAATATTGTTATTAACTTTTCGAAATTTGTTTAACGTACTTCCCAACAATATCAACATCGACCGTCGAAATAATAACGTCACGATTTTCGTTCGAAGATTCGATTAAAAACCCCGATACGCGCGATAATACAAAAATAACTTTCAACTTACGCTCTTTGAGCACTTCGATGATCTCACCCTCCTTGAGCTCGAGCTCGTCGAGGTCCTGGGGGTTGTAGTCGTAGAGCGCGCGCACCTTCGGCAGGGATGGCGGCTGGGGTTTCCGTGGTTTTGCCATCGGTGGCGGCGCCTGTGGACGCGGTACGTTATTGTTGTTGTTGTTGATGTTGTAGCTGTTATTTTGAGCGGCGGCTGCAGCAGCTGCGGCAACGGCGCCTACGGGAGGTAAGCGGAACGCTGCCGAGTGGATGGTCGGCTGGTTCGGGGGTGCTGGTTCCGACGGCGGTGGTGGTGCTTTTATCAGTCCTGGAGTTAATTTGAGATTAAAGGTTTTAGTAATGGGCAAGTTATGAGAAACTAGTGCAAGTAAATTAAAGATTTCTATAATGTATGTATGAAAAAAAACTAATTTTAACAGTTTTCTTAAGTAGAATAAAAAAAAGAAAAAACGCGGAAGAGCGAAGTCTGTAATATATAGATTATTATTTTTTTTTTGAATGAGATTGATATAAAAAATCTAATCTTTTACAATTTAAACAAATGAAAAATATTAAACGATCCAAATATGAAAAAATAGAAGTATAGATAAGTACTTGCCTTTAATAAAGAAAAAAAAAAAAAATAATTAAATAAAAAAAATAGAAAATAAATTTATTATTAACTATAATTAAAAGGGAAAAAAATTTTCAAACGAATTAAATAAATTATGTATACGAATTTGATGTCCAGCTTTACCTCTTGGTCCCTTGCTAGGATTCGTGAACATGCCCATGACAGGCACGCCGCCGCCGGTGGGCAGCTTGTTCGGCGCCGCTCGTACCGAGCCTATATTCGCACTGGCCTGCTGCTGCTGTTGGACCGGAGGAAACGTGGGTCGGTTTGCCGGTAAGCTCGGCCTGCCGTTGGTCACCGTCTCCGTGTTCTCGTATCGCTCTGACTGTTGATAGTTGTAAGCTGCGGTGGCAGCCGCGACGTTAGGAACCGGCGGTCGGTTGACCGGGATCGGTTGGAGGGTCGTGCGCGCGCCGATCGTCTGGTCGTACTTCGTGCGCTCAACCGTCGACGTTCCTGGTTCTGGAATTATGATGGTATTGTTGATGAGTGTGAAGAAATAAATTAATAATGTAGAAAACTTAGAGCGAAGTGAATTGATGAATTGTTGATTTTTTAAAAGGACTTACAATATAGTCGAAGCCTTACTAAGAAGCTGAATTATTAACGTTAATGATAAAGATAATGAAGGTGGTGATGTAAAAATTGGTGATGAAAAAAATGAAGTGGAATGTTGAGAAGGGGAGCAACGAATGATGAATCTTAAAGATATAAATTGGATATAAAGTATAACACGTAATAAAGAAATAAAGTAAAAGCGATGAAGTTAAGAACAATAACAAAAATTGTATGAATTAAATTTGTTTTTTCAACACTATAATAGAAGATTGAGATGAACAACTACTGACAAAATCGTTTTTACGAAAGAGACTAATATCTGTTGGTATATGCTAACGCGAGGAACAGCAGGATCAACGTATTCGACTAGAATACTTACAGCAATTTTTTTTTATAGAGATAAGGTGAAATTAAAGGAGTATGTACTTACTGGATGTGGCGGGTAGTCCAGGACCAATGCTGACTGTAAGCACCTTGCCGCTGGACGTCAGGATCTCTTTGTCACCGTAACCCGCCTGAGCGAATTTGACTGTTCGAGTGCCGCCGCCGCCCCAACCTTCCTTCTTCACTTTGAACTCGATACTGGAAATGAAAAAATCGTTTTCGTTATAAATAAAGAATTACCATTTATATGGATATTTGGGATATAATGATTGTATGTTTAACTCACGTATTGGTGAATTTGATATTCGGAGCATGTCCCATCTCTTCCGCGTACTTTTTGTTGAAAACCGATAAGAATTCAGTTTTGAAGACTAGTTCCAGAAGACTCGCGTAATCCTCTCTCGTGTGGATGACGACGAAATCGTCCTGTAATTTAATCAAAGCGTCAATCAAAAGATATCTACGCGTTTCCGTAAGCGTTAAAGTTTAATCTGGTCTGAAAGTAGCATCGGACCGCGTAATAACGTCGACGACACTTGAGCAATTAAAGAAGCAATTTCGCGCACCTGCATTTGGCTCAGCGACACGTGACTGATCTGGTCAAAGGGCAGCTTCCTTTTGATCACCTCGATGCTTTTTCCCTTTTCCGGACCCTTTTTAATCTGCTCCCGGCCAATCAAATATAGACCCTTGCCTGTCAAAATGAGGTCTCGCCTGCACATCTGGAATGCATAAATCGAATTTTTGTTTTTGAACATTGGAGTTTAAATTTATTAGTCGTAGGTATATTGTTTACGAGAAAATATGTAAAAATTTTAGGTTTGATTAATTTCTAATACACCTTGTTTAATTCATTGCGAAATGGTATAAAAGGAGCAAAAGTTATAAGAATGGACGACTATATTGTTAGTTATCGATATTTTTTTCTTATACCTTTTTTTCTAATTCTAATTTTTTATTGATTATCTCAATAGTTTATCAAATTATTCTGAAAATAGTATGCTCAAAATCACCGATAGGAATAAAAATAGTTTTACAATAACTATAAATATGTTATGCAGGCGTCTGACACCATTCCAATATCGTTTTATTACCATTTAAAAAGAACATTCAATGTAAATGAAATTCTTTTATCTCTCTTCTTCTTTTTTTCTAATTCTGTTCCATTAAAGGTAGCATATCTCCTACACACAAAACCATCATCTTCCCAAACTTTCCTCAACCCCATACTCATACATAAAAACACGCGCGCCTCCTTAACCATCATACAAACATTTAAACCTCGGCGCAGACAATAAAACCATCATCATTACAAACAGCGAAACATCCTCTCTATATAAAGGCGAATTTCCCAGACGCACGTTTTCCCTCCCTGAAAAGTCATTCGCGCTAATACCTACCAAGCGCACAATGGCAAACAACAAGCGGAAGCGCCGCGGGATCCCGGATCGCTCGGCCCGATAAGCTTTCACTCGCGCGCGGCCGCCGCCCGACCGGAATGCGAGCACGAGCTACTCGCTTTATTGTTTTAGAAAACGCCGAAGGAGAGCTGCGGCCTACGAGCTTATATAGATATGGAACTGCGCGTTTTGGCTTCGAGGGAATGCAAAGGAGGAAGAGGAGAGAGGAATTTTCGGAATGGGGTTTTGACGGAGGTAATACGAGTTTGAGGTGAAAACATGTGGTCGAGGGAAACATGGGTTGGATTTTGGTTTGAAAGAGGAATTTTTTAAGTATAGTTCATTTTTTCAATTAGTTCGGGAGCATTATTGTCTGACTACACCCGTCTTGTATCTACTTTTAGCTCTGACGAACGTTCGTCTTTATTTCCATTTGGAAGTAATTTAATTTTTTTTCTTGCAAATTAAAGAATGTATACGCCAACATTATAACCTAGTGACATAAGAATTCAATCCTATACATTATCCATTCTTTCTACAAGGCGCGCATGCCTCGCAGTTATTCTTTTTTTTCCTTTATTTACACCGCGATCTAAAGACTGACCTAAAAGAGCGCGGGCAACAATTTCTGCTTTACGATATATCCTTCTCCGCGGAACGGCCGGGCGCGAGCCGAAGATTTTTTCCCGATGCACATAGATCACAGTCATTGTCGTATCAAAGATAATCTAGTTCTGCCGCGAGAGAGAGAGGGGAAACGGAGAAAAATAGGAGCCCACGTAGACCTCACGACGTAATAAAACTCGTATTCAGCCGCCTTTCACGCCCGTGCGATAAAAACTCATAAATCCTCATTCGTCTGCACACCCGGAGCAACTTATATATAGCCGGTATATACAAAGATTTTCGTACATTTATATACGACTCGTGTAAGATGGGAATAAGGCGCGCTTTCTCACTCTAATGTCCCGCGTGTCGGCTGGTGGAATGAGAATTTTTAAATTGTTAAAAATTATACTCAGCTTTTTTAAGTGTTACAATTGTAATTATAATTTGGGGTAAGTATCAAGTGGAGTGTTGTGTAATATTTCAACAGTTTTTCGTTGTTCACGTGAGATTATTGACATGTAAAGAGTTGATTAGGTATACTTTTACGATTAATTAATCGAAAAAGATTATAGTGTTTTGTAATCTCAGAACTATTCTGTTGATATTTTTATGGAAGATATTGTAATATACAAGGGTTCATCTCCAGATAAAGTGATGGTCATTAGGTTTATGGCTGATAAATAGACAAACTCTTGATCAAATCGTTATCCTCTTCATCAAAATTTACACAGAGATTATCTGTTCTGGCAGGTATAGCGTCCTTATAGTTATTGAGTTAGATGAAGTGCGGAGGTTGAATTCATTCGTTATTAATAAATTGTTTATATTCATCTGCGAACCAGTTTATTTTATATAGGTATATTTAAATAAAAATAGTTTTTATCACTATGGAACACTTCTTACAATTCATGAAATTCAAGTTTCCAAGCTAAAGTTTATAGCTTCGAACTCTATACATTTAAATTAACTTTCTACCCTTTTTGCTATTCCGATTTCTCTGACAATCTCCAATGCTCGACTGACTAAATTACAATTTTGTTCAAATGTCATCCTTCAAAGTTTTGGAATATCAACATGAAATTTTCAGGATGATTATTTGCGAATAGAAACTATATCCTAGTTTTAAAAGTAGTTTTACATTCAAACTTACAAAAGTAAAAACATGCAATATCGAATCACTAAAAGTTCTATGAGATTGCCAACCAAGTCGTTTTATAAATCCCTAATAAATGTCACGTGTAGTTTTATCAAGATTTCTATAGAATAATTTAATATCCGTATTTATTTATGAGATAAGTATGATATTTAATATACCTGGCATCCATAGCAATTATTTCAAAAGTGAACCGTGTTTTCGTTTATTAGTTTGTAATCAAAAGAATTACCAATTTGGATTTTTTAAGGAGAAACTGTGAAGTAAGATATCTTTAGCAATGTATTTTTGAATTGGAAAAATTCCATTTATTAATAGTAATAGTAATAGAAATTTATTGTAAAAATATATAAGTATAACCTGCAATCCCATCGAAAAGTAATCTAATCTATGATAATACAAACCTTGAATCGTCTATCGTACTTCTTGACGACCTCAGCGAAGAAGATCTTCTCGCGCTTGCCCACGAGGCTAGCCAAACGCGGCTTCATGTCCATGCCGATGTAGTCGCCCACGAAGTTGCGGTTCAAACTTGCCTTGCGCCGCTGCTTGTGGCCGTAGAGCAGATCTGCCGCTTCCTGCTTCTGTGACGCCTGGCGCTTCTTCGCGAAGTACTTCTTGAAGGCCTTCTGGATGACGCGCGCGTGCATGTTGTACTTGCGGTCGCGCGCCTCTTCCAGCATGAACAGCTGTGGAGGAATGGATTTGTCGGTTAGGTATATATGGATGGATATATTTTACTTGAATTTTATTATTTTTTTTTTTTTTACTGAAGTTTTCGTTTTGACTTGCTACTTGTTGAAGGAGAAGTGCAAGTTTTTGCATTCAAATGCTCAAAATTGTATTTTTTATTGAATATTGTGAATAAAGTGAAGGAGGTGACGTCACTGAAAAGTGAATATTGTTGTGATATATCTTATGTTTTAAATGGCTTTCGGAAAAGTTAACCAATAATTTATGATATTCTGTAATAAATTAACATTACATCGTAATGAATTGTGCGTAACACTCAGCGAAGAAATTGCGAATCAAGAATCCCGTCGGATATAATATTAAATTTCATAATATGAATAAATAGCAATACAATTTCATAAAATGGCTAAGTTATTCAGATTACATATAGAAAGTTTTGGGCTTTAATTCAAAGATTTATCAACATTTTGAACAGGTCATTGCACTGATCTCTTGGACAACACAAATTTATTTATGTGCGAGCGAAAAAGAACGACTTCTAAATCTAAATTTACCTCTCGAGTAAGATTTATTTTGCTTTGTTCTTAAAGGAAAATAAGAATAAAATTAAAAATACCGGTGTCATGGTTGACTTACTTCTACACTTCTAAAAATAGACGGAATCTTAATAATACTATTGAAGAAAACAAACATTAAGTGTATTTTAGAATTGTAATTTCATGATTCCATTTGCAGTATAAGTTTCAAGGAATAATTCCTTTCATTTTATACGACTTCGAGTGTTAAAATAAAACTGCGCCAACTATTTCAATTAAATTTTACAATAATGATTTTTTCATTAAATTTTTTTAAAGCATTCAAAAAAGGAAGGATAACAATCGCCCTTCAATCTTAAAATTACAAGCGACGATTATAATACTCACACTCTCGGGCGCCTTGATAAACAGCTTCGTCCTGCCAAGCTGATACTGTCCTGGATCGATACAGGCGCTTGCGAGGATCCATTCGACGCCCTGGCGTTCATCGCCGTGCCACGCTGGCCACGTCTCTTTCGTGAGGATGGCGTAACGGTGAAGGAACTTGGCAAAGGGTCGCCTATAAGCGAATCCCGCCCGTCTCACGCGTATGTTCTCCTTCAGGCCGAGATACTCCACCTGTGACGAAACGATATAAAATATTTTTCCTGGTTAATAATAGATGCGACTGAACTTGTAATATAGGAAAATTATTGATATCTTTATTGGTGAGACGGAGTCTTATAAAGCTCTTATGACGATGGAATGAAACATCTTTGTGCGTTTTTTGAAATTTTACGAGTCTGCAGAAAATAGTAGCGATCACGACTACGCGGATTCCGGCAGCCTCGAAGTCACTTAAATATATTATAGATATTATCGAAATCCGATCCGAGCAGTCGGAGATAGACATTATTAGAGGCATTACTAATTTGGTATGTTAATTAGGTATGCCGTTCAATTACAGGATGCCGCGAAAACTTATCGGATGGTCAGTGTGCCGATAAGTAACGAGGTAGAAATATATATAGCTAATCGGTTAAGTGTATCAGTTAACTAATTACGAGATGTCGAACACGAGAATTTTCAGCTAGTTTGAGCTATTTATTTTTGGTATACGAGAAACACGTCATTGCTATCCATTTGTTCGCATTAAGTTTCTTAATTAAAAGGCGAGCAATGTCTTAACAAAACTTTCACATCCGTGTATTTCATTTAACGCACTACCATTTATAAAAAAAAAATATTTAGTAGACTAAATAATAACAGCCGGCACCCACCTGATGCTTGATCCTGATCTGGTCCCAGTCTCGCGGGCGCTTCGTCTCGTTGGGCTTGATGCAGCGTATGTAGTGGGGCGTGCAGAGCATCAGCTGACTGACCAGACGGCTCGCCTGGCTACGTATTTTGCTGCCGGCGGTCGTCGGCCGCTTCGACAGCGTCTTTGTGCGCGCCGCCGTCTCCCGCGGATAGATATCTCGTACCAGCGCGCTGCGGGGTGATATAGGGTTATGGAGAATGCTCACATTTTTCTTTATTTGATGTGAGATTTTGTTTATCGGTGTAGGTATTGTGACCTTTTTACAAAGTATCTTTTAAAAATATATATGTTTTTTTGGTAAACGATAGTCGATATAGAGTTTATAGATAAAGTAGAATATTGAGGGATTAAACGAAGCTATAAAAATGGCCTTTACGTCATTATAGTGACCCCGGTAAAAATTTTAACCAGAGGCTAGCTTTCTTCAGTTAACTTTATGGCTAAAAATGAACAATGCTTGTATTTATGTACCAATCCGAAATAAATTCTGTTATTTACACTTCATAAAATATGTATTTTAAATAATAGTAGAACTTTTAGGTATAATATTGTGTTATTGTTACTTATTTATTTTTATCAAAAATGCTTCTATTTGATTAACACATGTACTATAATATATCGTTAATTTTCTATATCAGTGTATTTTAAATCGCAGTTGAAAAAGAGTTCTTTATAACTGCACTTAATGGATTTTCCAAAATTTTTTCCTAAATGTAGCTTTCAGACGTTTCAAGTATGGAGTAGTAGATACAGGTCAGGCCTATTCAGACGTGCATATAACTATCGTATAATTGAAAACGTTGTTTGAAAATTTCTTCAAGCCTAACTTCTTTATTTAATCTAATTTTTATTTAACCAAATAAATAATTTTTTCTTTGAAACAAAATTAGCATAAACATTGATTGCAACTTGTTATATTTACAACCCTAACATTATATCTATATCTTTATTAGAATCCACTCATAAAAAAGCATTAAAAAAAGTATGCTGACACCTCTATTTGTCAAAGTTAAAAAAGAAACGGCTAAAATAACCGCTCAATTCCATCAGCGTCTCTCCGCGCACGCAGAGTCCACAAAAGACGGCGCACAGTAGTTACAGTGGCCCACATAGCAATTCCATTGTATAATCCTTGTATAATTGAGCCACGGAAAGGAGCAGCCCGCGCCGCCGTTATCCAATGTAACAATAAAAAGCCCGGGCGAGCGCGGCTCGATTAACGCACGCGGCCTGCATTGCGCAACACTTTATACTACATATACAGCGGCACACCGCGAGATAATATGCGGCGGAATTTTACGTAACGAGCGCGAGGCGTAAACAAACAATATATACTCACTTGGTGCTCGTCTGCATGAGCTCGATGAGGTCGAGGAAGAGAACATCGCGGTTCTTGTCGCAGAAGCTGTCGACGGAGTAGCTTACGCTACCCGCGTAGTGGAGGATGGCGAAACCCTCGCCAGTCTGCTGGAAGTGCGCGTGGCTGTTCGCCGCTCCCGCGTACTTCTGCAAGGAGAAGAATTACACAGAGACATTAGTGTAGACACGCTGCTGGATTATTTTAATATGAATTAGCGTAATCGGCTGTCGGCGCGCGCTTTTGTCTCGGCGACTTTCTTTTTACTCTTGTTATTATTCGTATAATGACTTTTTAAAAACTGTCTTGGCACGGCAGACGAGAAAAGTCTTTTGTCTACCACGATTAGATCTGGGATTTATTTTGCAGCAACTGCGTTATATAATTCATGAATACACATGCAAAATTATGATATTATAACATAGGTATTCGAAAATTGAAATATATATAAAAATTATAATTACTTTTTTTATTGTACAAAATTATATTATGTATGTATATCTTTCAAAATACATTTGACATTCTCGGGCTATTTAATATGCTGACAAAAGATATTCTATGTATGAGATGCAAAACGTTAATTTAAAATGAAATTAAATATCACCGATTGCATGTACCTGGAAGAAACTCATAACATTTTCAAACCTGTTGAATATCGTATCTGCGCCAAAAAGTTCTCCAAATTTCAGAGCATACTCGCATAATTTAATTTCGATCGGTCGATATAACAAAAATATTCATAAGCGATTTTAAACCAATATCCCGCTTTATTGTATTTCCTTGTAACATGCAAGTAATAATTCGCGAACCGCTGATCCAGATCATCCACGCGCGCGTCTATATATATACGGACCATTACTCGCAGAAAATAATACACAGGTATTCCATTACACACGTTATACGTGTTTTTGTCGTCCACGCCCATTCGAGAGTGAGATAAGAAGCTCACCTTCTGCAAGTCAGCGTCGGCGCCGGTGCTCCCACCGTGCAGAGTAGCGCATACGTCGTCGAGGATGAGGAAGAGCCCGGGCGGTCGTTTGCCCTCGAGCAGCTCCACCACGACCGCGTTGTTGAAGTAGTCGATCGGCGTCCATCTGATGTTCTCCGACACGTATTCTTCCTGTAACACGAGCGAGAAGATTGTCGATTAGCTGGTTGTCGTTTGAAATACTTAAATGATTTTGCTGCTGCTTATTTTCGAAGCATTCACAAACTTCTCGTATAGTTTGTATTATATAGTTTCGAAAATAAAAGTAATTGTTTCTTTTTTCTTTTCTTTCTTTTTACAATAATCACTCTTATTGTTGTTTATTATTAATGTAATTCACAGAATAACATACTGTAATTTATTATACGAAGCACCTGTATTAATTATTAAACATAAAATTAAATCAGAATTTAGGAAAAAATATAAGATAATTGACACAATTTGTCTATAAATACTCGTTTGATTGGGTAAAAGTATAAAAATTACAGATTTATGCGGCAATCTGAAATTGCAAAAGCATATGAAATTTAATGAAGTTTTAATTTCTTACTGAATTAGCAAATCCGTCTGAATCGATTTTCAATATTGAATGAGGGCTCTTATTAAGTCCGAACTAATTAATGGCATACACATTTTTTAAAATTATATCTAGAAATAAAAGCCGAAAAAATGTTCCATTACTCGCTAATTGAATAAGAGGTGAATACTTAATGATAAATGGAAAAAAGTGAAGAACCATCATGTTAAAGAATATCGCATTTAAGCCACTAAAATTCATATTCTCAGGGCCTCTATAATCAACGTATTGCGCTTATTCATCTTCTCCGAATATAATAGACATAAACTTCAGTAAACAAGTGCAAACAGCAGTGGAAAGACCAGCTATAAGAAACACCAACCAAGAATCGCTAAAATTCCTCAGCCTCCAGAAAACTGGGCCAACCCTGCAACCTTTTTCCCTCCTCTCGATCATCATCTCTCAGCTCGCAAAAAGCCCCAATCGAGCCCCACCCATAAGCAACTCCCCCCGGACACCGTATCATTGTGGTTAAAAGCCGCCTCTCATCTCTTCTTCTCTTCTTTTTGCGAAATTCGCATCATGGTAGCAGCCAGCCCCGTTTTTTCCGCTCGTTCGTCGGCACACTTTCTTGGCAAGCGAGCGAGGCGCCGAATTGTTTCCGGCACGAGCCATAGAGCGACAGGTTTATCGTTGTATAGAAGCTGCTGTGCTGCAGCTGTATACTCGTGTTTTTGCGGTAGGGAGGAGGAGGAGGAGGCTTTTAGGGAACGGCTATGTGGGTTTTTGCGTGGGGAAGAGAAGAATTGGGTGATGACTTGGTTGGAAGGAGGCCGTTGATAAGTTTGTTTTAGGGTGAATGGGTCAATAGGATAGTTTTTGCAGAAGTGGTGATGGTTTCATTAGTTTATCTGCGGTTCGGCGCATCTGTTATACAAACGTAGTTTGTTTGACAATCAGCACGGTCTAATAGATACCGTCCACATATACCACAAAGTCCATAATTAATATAACGAGTTGTGCAAATACTTCTCAAAACTATGCGGTTTTAAATTAAACAAATCAGATTTAGACATGCGGGGGAATGCAATTCCTTTAAACACTTCTGGTTAAATATTTCTCAACTTTGAAACCGCACGTTTCGATATTTTACGACACTAACCGCACTTGCGCTCGCGCCAGTGCTTTATTCCGATTAAAGTTTTTCGATCGACCCGAGGAGAATTTAGACCTCGGCGCGGTGCAGCGAAATAGTCGTTAACTTATTGTCAGCAATGAATTTGCGCGTGCTATATAGTATACGCGCAGGACGTATTTAATCGTTGCGGTTATCATTCGATTGGGTTGTTAAGTTTTTAGCTTCTCTGCTGTCCCGGTCACAGCGTTCTTTCGCTCATTATAAAGGTAAATTTATAAGTTTCCGACTAATTGTAGCTTTTAGTTATTATTTAAATTGTATACGAGGAATTCTCTACGAAAAAGGTTTACGCCGCACGCACTTAACCTCCATAATGTAAATGACTGCGTGTATAATGAAGATTATGAACTGATGGAGAAATGATGATTAACGTATCGATATGGCAGCAGCATAATTTTATATGCTTTCTTAGTAAAACGCGAAATATCCTCGTATGTATAAATCATCTATTTTTAACTCTCGGTTATAAACGATTTATTTATTTTTTTTTCATTTTCTTATCCAGATAGACTAGAGATTTGACTAGACTAAGCGGCTGTCATTACTTTTGTAGACTATCGTTCAACTTCGTATTGATATATTATGTGTTATAATTTTTATAGTAAACTTACACTTATACACATTAATATGTACCCCCTTTTTGTCAGTGACCGAGAATAAAGATATTGTTATTATTACTATTATTATTATTATTATTAAAAAAAACCGAGCAATACGAGCGAAAGAAAAGAAAAGAAAACAAAAAATAATTTTCTACGTGACAGAAACGCAAAGTATCTCCACTATATATATACGCTCAGTTCGTTAGAATAAAACTACTCAATATGCATCACGACAGCTGTATCTTAACGAGCGCAGCTACTGCATCCTCTCTCAAACACTTCCATCTTCCATCTCCGTTCCCACAGAGAATCGCTCATAGATATATACTCTCGCAGGGGGCGAAAAACGCGCGAAGGAAATCGCCGTCGCGAACAATCGCGTTATACTTATACTCGCACCGACAAAAGAAGAGGCGACGACTGCGCGCGGATGGAGGGCATCTCGTCTCGCGCGTTTCGAACCATCTATATATATATATATAACGACTTGGTTCCGCTCCGAATATCGAGAAGCCCCGAGACGCTGCACAAAAGAACTGCAGTGCGAGATGACAAAATGACGCGACGCGCGGCCCCCTTTTCCCGGCAAGAAGCCGCGCGCTGCCGCACTGAGATAGTAATTAGGAGGCGTATATATATATACGCGAAAATGTTTTAGCAGGTTTGAGTTCGCGGTTTTTTGGGGGAGAGGAGTAACTGTTAGGAGAACTAGTTATAGGTGGTATGGTAAAGGATGCGGCTTTTTCGGAGGAGACGCGATCGGTGGAATATTAGACAGGTAATTGGGACGAGTATATAAGCGGTTCGGTGAGCGTGAAGTTTGACATTTTTGATTGCGTTTCAATTGCGGCTGATTATATGTACTTATGTATGAACGATGTTTTTGCTTCTTTTGACGCGATCTATTGAAAGTTTAAACGATATACATTTATTTAAATATACAACAACCTTTTGCTTTCTACTTTTCATATACATCATATATTATACATTGCGCGTGATTCATATGGTTACAATCCTTTAAATAACAAAAACAAAAATAAAACAAAACAGAAGATAGAATATAAACCGTCTCATCTAATCTACCACCATATAATTACCATACTTAAACGCTCAATCCCGTTCGTTCACGGCGCTAACCTATTACCCACAAAGACGGCGGAAAAATGTCATTTCAATCCGCGACCTATTCCCAATTAAAACCTCTCTTTCATCGACAGCAATGAGGCTGTATAGAGCGAGCCGCTACCACAGCCGCGCGACCGCCCGCCGCTAAAAGACAAAGCCCGGGACTCATCGTCTCTCGCATTGTTTTCGTCTCTGTACGGCGTCTTTGTTAACGGTTTTGTGCTGCACCGCGGCGCAAAAGGACTCTGACTCTCCCGCGCGCCCTTGCCACAATGGGCTATGCGCGCGCGCGGATTTCGATCGATAAGAGGAAAAAAGTGGGATAATCACTGTTATTTGTCGTTGTAAAGCGGTAATTAAACGCTTGGTGTATGGGGGAGGTCGAGCAGGTTTTACCGATGGTATATGTGAGGTTATAGAGATGAGCTTTCGGAGCAATTATTCGTTGGGTATATGAGACACTGTCTGCGACATTAATCTATTCAATTTTCATTTTATTATATGTTTATATTATAGTTACAGAGGAGATGGAAAATCTTGCGCTGCATGTTTAAGTATTATATTAATTAAGCACCACTGCCATTGATGTATTCTGAATCCAATATTTAACACCAATTATATCTTGATGAATATGAATACGTCAATCTTGATCATATCATATATTTAATAAATAACTGCGACGTAGACCGTCCAGTTAATATTCAATCAGTATCATTTATATAATAACTTTTATTCATTCCCTGTTATTTCTCTGGCATCTGTCTGCCCGTCTATCAATCAAAAAATCGTATAGATTTCTCTCGAAAACCACAGCCACGCAGAAAAAGAGCATCATCATCACACCGTGCGATCGTCGCACCCAGTCTGCGCGATTCATCAAAAACTGCGCCAATCAGCGCACTCCTTCGCACCCGTCGAATCCAAGTGACAAAAAAGAAGAGCTCAACTCGTTACAGATATCCCTCTCACCGTTTCTTGCGCTCTCCAATTTCGCCGTTTCTTATTATATATAGGGGCATCTCTAGAAAGCTGAAATCCCGCGCGACGGTCGCTACTTTTTTCCATCTCTTCTCGCGTATACACTATATAGATTATACTCGCGCATACCAATCCACGAATCGGCTGCATTTTTGCGATATCCGGCAACGGTCTAGTTACCGCGGAAAGCAGCGACGGCTGTCATATATATATTCTATAGCCGCGCGAGGAGATTGGCTCTTTGGTTTTGCGGTCGCCGTTGTTATTATTATTACACCGCGTCTCGGTGATATCGAAGACGCGCCGAAAAGTGATGGCTTTACGCGGCGATGATTATCGAGGAAGTGTGTGTGTATAGGAAGCGGCGCGCGGCCGTTTGATTTGGAGAGGTATATAACGGGGGGTTTCGGTTGATGATGAGAAACGCGGGAGAGATTAGTCGGCCGGTGGTGGTGTATATACCGGATGGAGACTTATGTAAGAGCTGCGAGTAATAGGAGGTAGATGGATGTATTTGAGGAAGAGAATATGAAATCGATTATACTTGTGGGATTCGAAAAGGTGTAAATACGTGTTAATATCGTATAATATTCGTTATGACTATAAATAAATAAGTCGGCGTAGGGGTAATCGTAAGTCATGAAAATATTGTCTTTTTAAAGAACGGGGAAAGCACGAAGATTGCAAGTTAATGTGGGGTATCGATGACCGTGCCAAGATATATAAACCTTATCTGTTTACTTCACACGTAAGTGCCTTCTCGCATTTTGATTATGTACAATTTTACATTCGAGTTTGTTGATTCCGAATAACACTGTTGTATTGACAAACTTTTTATTTACATCCCTGGTAGAAAATAAACCAATTATGGTATAGTTAGCATGGTTAATCAAATGGAGGAATTTCTATACTTAAGATTCACATCGAAATTTAATTAAAAATATTTCAAACTACGATTATATTTTAAAGCTTCCATAATAGGGTGGTTGCACCTGCAACTGGCCACCCCCCAGTTACCGGCCATTTTTGTTTAAATTTATATAAAAATAAAATTTTCTTAATTAATAAATATGGTATCCTACAATACGAGTTATTTACTTTGCAATTGCTGTCTTAAGATTCAAAATTGTCAATTTTGTAATCGTTAAACGCCGAAGAAAACATGGCCGGTAATTATTGGTTTTAGATGGACGGGCATAGGTGCACCCACCCTATAATATGTTTACATGTATAAATAATATATAATAGTTATTCTCTGTCGACAATACCAACGTAATAATGGTGTGGCGTTTTTAATTTAACAATTGACAAATAGTTGGTTGTTTCGGATCATGGAAATGAATAAAAACAAGGGGCAATTGGTTTAAACTAGCGAGATGGAGCGAACTCGTGTGATAGTGGCGATCCGCGAAGCAACAGAGCACTAAACGGAAATCTTGCTAGCGGTCATCGCGGAAGTTAAGCGCGGCGGTGGTCGCCGAGTTTACCAACCAATTTACACTAGGCGCGAAATCAAAATTGTTTATATCGTTACTAATTAACAACTCTACCAGGGATTTCTTTATCAATATAAGTTAGATTTTTTACAATTCACATGCTTACATAAATTAATCATATTATTTATCAAATATATCCGAGAATATTATTCTATACATAAATCACGTATAATACACAACCGTCATCTCTGAAAAAAATGGAAATTCCTTTCGCTTTTTTTCCTCGCTGTTCTCCATAATCAACCCCCTGAAAAATGCCAGCGCACTGTAAACTGTTTCCACAACCCGCATGAGTTTGCGTATATATACCAGCCATCACTCGCGCCTCGTGAAAAAGCGAAACCCCAGCTGTTATTTCATTGGCATTACCAACGATCGCGGCTGCGCGATCCAAATGAAATGATATTGCAAAAGCACCACGCGCGTGCACGCAGTCTAGAGTAACACAATTTCCCGCTCGCGGCTTTCGCGCAAATTGAATTTCATATCAGCGCCAAGAGACAGTATATATATAACGCGGAAGCGCGCGGTCGCGGCGTATATAGAGTGCACGCCGCGGCGCATTTATATTGTTAGATGTCTCGCTCGAAGGTGGTCTCGACGTTTCGACACACTATAATTGCTTTGGAACGAGTGCCAAAAAGAGAGAGAGAGAGGGAAAAAAAGAGCGGCCCGCGAATTATCTCGTTACCGAAATGTCAACGCGCGCGGCGCACGAAAGCGTGGATAATCGTGCGGGAGAGCTTTAGCGCCGCGCGTGCGTAATGTTATAAACGCGCAAGAGCGCCGTAGTCGTGTTTACTCTCGCGCGGCTATTTCATAATCCTGTAATCAGGTAGGAATTTTCACACGCGCGTATTAGCGAATTTTTTTGCGCGCGCTGTTACGCTTTAAACGCTGTGCGCTGTGGTACAAATGACTAGGTATCGAGGTCACGCCGGTTGTTGTCTCAATGCCCATTTCTTATACGTATAGAATATATCTTTGATCTTCCTTGGCACGCGCGGTTCGCGGTTTACTTCCATATATGCCCTGGGGATTTGTTTATTTGTAGTTTCCGTGCCACGTATAATTATAGAAATAATTGTGGGAAGTTCACGAGACGTTGGATTTATATACTTTATTTCTAAACTATATAAGACAACGACAGCGTTAACATAACAGAAATTTTTACGGCACTATACAAAAAAATCCACACTCAATTAAATTACAGTGTATTTGATATCGCCTTATTTATATACGATTAGCGAATTTCAAGGATAAAGATTCCAGTATATATACAGCCACTTTCTTTCGTCGCGTCGCCCGTAAGTAACGATCTGAGAAATTTTTCGCAGTGCTCACTTTCCCTCATCGATATTTACGGCGCTCTAAACACACCCCATTACCGTGTCTCCGTATCCGCGTGCTACACACGACACTATACGCCTTTTCGAAAGAAAAAACGTTCCCATGAGGCAAAGCCGGGGAAAAATGACGCAGGTGTTTTTCGGATCCGTATGGGGCGAGGCTGGGTTATATATATACATACACGGAAAAAGTCAAAGTCCGCGCGCCGCTCGTAACTAGGAACCATTAATTCGCGCACAGCGGGAAAATTGCCCTGGAATGCTCTCTCGCCGGGCGTGCGAGATTATGGGGGACGCGCGCGGACGTCGTCGAAAAGTGCCTTGCGAAAGTTTCGGTGCGAATGGAATGGGCTGTTTTTGTCGGATGAATTATGTTGTTGCCCGATCGTTTATTAAGGGAGAGCTATATTCATTTTCGCGGGCGAGTCGCGGGGAAAAAATAATGGAATACGGTTCAACGGTCGCTTATATGAGGAAATATATCGGCGTGGTGAGCGGTTATGGATGTTATTTTAATATATTTGAATTATAATGAAACAATTTGGTTTATGAATGTTTTATTTTTTTTCTGGATTATTTAGACGGTTAGTTATGTAAGAATAATATGTAATTTGTATTTGCCGGATTATATAGATCACCGTATAATATAGATTGTAATTTCTAAGAACAGCTAGTGCTTGAATTCGTTTATGAAAACTTGGATTCTTTTACAGATATTTTTATATATTTTCTACTATATACAATTTATATATCAAATATAAGAATTTGGACAGATATGTATGCATTTGAACTTTGTACTACAAAGAGGCTCGCACTTCATACCTCGCTGAAGAAGTGGGACTTTTAAAACGGATGATGAGCTTTTTTCACGTCGCTAAACACCTTTTGCTTCGCTGACTTGCGTCAGAAGAATATGTCCTACGTTAATTTCCATGGCTTAAAATAGGCACCAAAGATAATGTCGCTTTTCTACGAAGTAACGTTGAATTTAATATTTTAGGGTTTTGAAATTTTGTGCATATTTTCCACAAAAATCAGCTAATATTGCACGGTATTATTTTGTACTCTTCAATTACTATAATACAGGTATAATAATATAATTTACCTTTTTGGAATGTACTATGTAAATATTTCTGGTTATATTGATAAATAAATAAAAGTATACATTTGCAAACAATACTATATTCCAAAGATAAAAAAACTCCGCTTTACTTTTCATTTTGACATCTTTCAGATTTCATTTTCAAACGCAGCTTTTAAGGAAATTGAAGTTGAATAAAGGATTGCGCAACGGTAACAATGCTCTCTTAGAATCAGTTATAAGTATATTCATAACTCTTTTATCACCGATAAAATGTCGTAATATCTTTACGAATTAGATAACTGTATAGAAATACGTCGGAAATTAGTCCAACACCTGACATAAGTTTAAATTGAGTGAGAGAGATGCGGTAAGTCATCATTTATCCTCACACACATCACCAACACGTTCGTTTCCACACTTTTAAAAACTGAAAGTCAATGTCGAATCCGTGAAATTGGCTTATCCGACGCGCAAAAACCGTAAGTCATTCATCTAGAGTCCGTTCATTGCAGAGCAATGATTTGCACTTCTAAACCAACTCGCTAATATAATTTTTCACTCACATAATATAATAGCGCGTCACGTAACGGCGCGCCGACCAATTCTAAATCCACTTTCAGCGTTTTACGATCATAAATTACGGCTATGGGTAGTACCATACATATATACAACTCGTCATTCAATAACGCACATCGCGCCTCTTTAATCAACGCGTTAACGAAAGCGACACCTCGTCCGCCTCCGCAATTGACATTAACCCATTCTCTTCGCTCACTTCGCACTTCTCGGAAGGCTTGTATAGCGCCGCGCCGGAGCAGGTGACTTTCACATCCCCTTAAGCAGACCGTCTATCTCTCTCGCGAATTTCGCAACGCGTCTCTTTAGAAATCAAACGTACTTAGGTATACCTAAGAGAGAGAGAGAAGGAAAAAAAAAGAACGCGCCACAGCGGCGAAACAAAGCCGTCGCGCGCGCGTGCGCTCGCGAGGAGATGAATGACCAGGGCCGCTCGTAAAAAAAACCTCGGAGAGTCATAGGTGCCCCGAGCAGCGTGTATATGTACGTATACGGACTCGTCAAAATACGAAAGGAGAATCATTTCGCGAGGTATTCCCACGGCTGCTGGTGAGGCTGAGTTACGAGCTGTAAAGCGCGAGCGCGCGGCTGTGCGTTGTGCATGGAAAGTGGGAGTCAAGCAGATTTCAGTGATTATCGGGGTTTCCTTGATGAGTTGTTTGTTTATGAAATGCATTCGCGTGGTTCTGGAATATTATGGGGAACTGAATTTCAGTTGGATGATTTTGAAAAGTATTGCAGCTTATATTTTATTATGCATAACTGTTTTTGTTTTCTGGGAAACAGATTAATATATCACGACCAAAACTTTTTTCTGAAAAAAAGAAATCGTTATAAAATAATGTAGGTTAAATTAATTTGACTATTAAAAGTACATAGCGGCCGCTTAATAGTCGGCGCCTACTTAGTCAGAGTAGGTATAAAATTGCTCTAAAAACGTTTTTAAGCTTTCGCGTAAGTAATCCCCGCGCGTAAAATTGTTTTAAGGTTACGCGCTATTAAACGACAGGTGGTAACGCGTTAGCGAACAATGCCGCTATAATTATTATGATTGCGCGAAATTAGGTGCGAGCGGTTTCACGCCAAATTATATTCGCACTGTGTACTGACCCCAGAAAAGTTTTCTGGATATATATAGCCTTAAAGTTTAATCGTCGCAAACGAATGTATCAGTGTAAACCTAGAAAAAAAAACGAGCACGTGTCTGTCTCATTTTTCTTTTCTTTGTTTCGGCGTGTATTATAAGTCCAAGGTAATAATTTTTGAAAATAACAATTAAATCGAATATAAAAATGTGAAGTAGACAAATTATTCGACCTTCTTTTTAGGTGATACATCCATTTATCAACGTTACACAGTGGCTTTTTTGATTTATGGTTATTTGACATCGCGCGCCATTCAAAGCACTATATCCATTAGTAGCTCGAGTAAAAAGTGGATTGAAAAGAGCGTTAATTTGAATTTTCGGTGGTCTTTCCACTCTAATTCGATGTAAAGTTATATGCCTAATCGAGGATTAAGAAAACGACGGTTATGTCATCCAAACAGATTAGTGACCGACTTTGATTGCGTTCATTTTCTAAACTGCGTGGGGCAATTTTTCCTAGCCATTAATCAAGCGTGACTTTGAATCCGCAGCGTTGCTCGAAAACGAAACAGAAACTTCTGTATTAACGCTCTTTTTCTCAATTCTATTATGATAATTCAGTGGCATATTTTTTTAACGAAAATATACGATAGCAATTAATTAAGACAATAATTAGGGCATATCCTGCATTCCTGATTTTGACACAGAGTATCAACTATTTATGTTCATTAATGAATTTAAATTTGATCTCCACAAAGGGAACCGATAAAAATTTATACTCCTTGTAATTTACACCATTCCGAGTAAAAAAACACTCCTGCTTATACACATCCTGTTATACAAATCCGTCAACCTTGGTACCTGAAACTATAAAAACGGCATCGCATACCCCAACATAGTCAGCTCACACCGTAATCCGGAAAACGCAGCGCGGGGCTAATTGGCACGAATTATTATAGACCGGGAAAATTGAACCACATGCCTCATTCGCGATCAGTTACTACTACCGGGGCCTGGTTTTTACTACCAATAGCGTCGCCTCGGGCGTATGCGCTGAATTATGCAGTCGCGGAAGGTCGACCGGTGACGGAAAAGTGCTTCGCAGAATTTTCACTCGCGCCTCTGTAGCAGCGGGAAAAGGGAAAACGCAGCCGACGTGTATATCGCATCTTTTTTTTGCTTGCCCCGGGATTTTCACTGTGCGTCCGCTCGTGTGAAAACGCGCGAGGATATAGTCTTTTGTGGCTTTACGACGAGTGTCGTGTTCCTCTCGCGCGCGCTTGCAAATCGAGCCGATGCCGCGCGGAGAGAAATCGCGAGTTGTTGATTTTTACACCGCGTGTCGAAAGTCGCGCGTCTATGTGCGTATATATCCACTTTTAACGGAGCGTCGTTAACTTTTTTTTCTCTCTTCTATACCATCCGCGCACGCGCACACAGATCGTCTGGGAAATCTTTGTTGTCGGGGGTATTCTTTTGCTCGCGTATGGATATAATGCGTTCGAAAGTGATGAAAGAGGGATTCGCGCGCAGCTGCGTGTATGTATGTACGCGGTTGAGCAGTTTATGAAGCGGTTAATTTTTTTCTTTATTGCGTTATTAGGCGCTTTATGTTTGCTTTGAATGAGATTTCAAAATTGTAATTGCTCGGAGGTTTCCCACAGCGATGGCATTTGCATGCGTTGATATGCTCAATGAAAGTGGTCGTAACTGTTTTTTTTCTTTTTTTGTTATTAATATATAAATGTAGTAAACCTGGGTAGTTGTTTAAGGAATTGGATTGAAATATACAATATTGAATATAATTGTTCATTAAGTTTATTTTATATTACATTTTAAATGTGTTGCAAATATATTTAATTAATAATATCCTTTCCACGAATAACATGATACGTATAAGATATATACATATTTAAATTATTTCTAAACTTAGATCCAGATAGAAACGTCATTTCCGCTGTCGACGAACTCTGGTTTACAATTTTTGTTCGTGTGCATATAGCAATAAAACGATATGAAATCCAGCCTGAAGTTAGACTACTGCTGCCGTAGAGACCGCGAAACGAGTGTCGATTTGCAGATATCGGTATCCGTTCAGCGCGCGCAGCGGATGATCGAGTAATATATGACATGTGGGAAAACCTATCAGAAAGGAGAAAGTAAGTCTATAAATGCGTCTAACTTTCTCGCTTTTGTGCATAGCAGGAGGAAATTCAAAAAAGTGCAGTGGGCAAAAAATTGCGTGCGTAATAACATTGCCTTAATGACGGTTTATTGAGACGTAAACTTGTTATGCTTTTTTTCAGCAGACTTCTCGGTAGGGAAGTTCAATTTTTAATAGACTGTATGGTATAGTAATGAACTAAAATTAAAGAAAAAAAAGGTTTTCTTATTGGCGCATAGTTAGGTTTACTACTGCGGTGTAATATAATTACATAAAAATATGTTTTGTTGAATTTGCAAAAGAAAAAAGATAAGGAAGGCGGTGTAGACAAGTATGTAGTTTAATAATAATAAAAAATTTCCATTCATACTCTTTCGTTATTTAACATTTCGTTTTCATTCTAAACAGGATTTCATATATAACTTTAAACTGCATTATAATATTATACATGGCTTTCAATCGTGATACTTATAACCCAGCACCACATGCAGATAAGAGTTAATATTACTTTAAAATTTTTACCCATATCAATTTACCTTCCCCCTGCAAACCTCAACTTGATACATCCCCCACATAAAAGTAGACACCGCGCGCGTATCACTCGTCTACCCAACTTTGTTTTCCCTCCACCTAGATTTCCCATTCCGAGCGCATATACACACACATCTCAATCTCTGTAAGCACGATCCTTCACCGTCGCCAGTCGCCTCGAATAGTAAAATCATATCAGATCAGGCCGCGAGCGCGCGCCTGTCTCGCAATTAAAACGAAAAAGGGTTACACGGACGCTGAATGCCCGCGCGCGCGATCTTTCGCGATGGGATCTCGGGCACGCGTCCGTTGTGTCGTCGTAGCCCCGCGTGGACGTGCGGCTATCATAACTCGGGTGATGAATCGAGGTCGAAGCTGCGCGAGGATAAGACTGCTGCTGCTGTGCGCCGACGATTAATTCCGCGGAAATTTATTTGACGCGATAATGAGGGTAATTTGTTTCGGCGTGATTATGGAGCGGATGGTATATGAGAAGAGCTACTGCCGGAGTTTGTTGTCCGAGACTGAGAGAGGCTGTATATATGGCGGAAGTGGGGCGGTGAAGGATTTCAATGAGCAGATGGAATTTGTCCACTTTGTTGAAATGTGTGTTTTTTTAATGTATTTGTAACTGATCTTCGGGGTGATTCTACACTGGTTCGCTGGAATAGAAGTAAATGGTCATTAGGGTCCACGGTTCTCTTGCGTTTCATTAATGACTTGATTAATTAAGACTCGCGTTTCACAAACATCGCCGGATCGCTTCTTAGCGAAGGGTAATTAACTTAATTAAATCGTTTAGTTTGAAAAATAAAAGTTTTCCCCTTACTGCGGAAACACACAAATCATCATTATACTGCATTACACATACGTATATATATATGTTCAAACAAAAACTTGTTTTGTTTCTTGTAATATGCTTTTAAGTATGAGAAAATTACAAAACTATGAGTAATATACTTTATTTTAAGTTGTATAAGACTTGTCTAAAAAGTAAGCTCAAGGTGATTAAAAACTTAGTCCGTACAACAAACATGCCAGCTTCTTAGTTTATTTTACTTATGGTTAATGAAAGTAAGACATTTTCTCTAATTTACAGCTGTTTTTAATTCTAAACTGTTATGTAACGAGTCGTTTTGCTAAGAAGTTATTGTACAATTTGTAAAATTTATTTTATGAAAAAATGAGTTATACTTTATAATCATGTTACGAATGGTCGGGCCATTCGTCGCCAAATCTTATCAATGGAAAAGTTTATGACCGTGCATAAAGAAACAGGCGCTATCCTACAACTCATAACAATGTAATCAGATTTAAATTTCTCTTCGAGAAAAAGTTTACAGATTATGCATAATTAAATCGTATACACGAGAAGCATAAATGATTTGTCGGGACTCTTTTGTCTTAGTGCAATAGTGCGTATCCATCATAATAAACCTTCATTATTACATACAAAATATCTGTATAGCTGAAAATTACAAAAGTTTGTATAGACCATATTATCAACCAATATTAATCCTAAACGGTCGTATAATAACAATGATTAAATTCAATTGACCCATACGAAACGGGAAAAAGACCCAATGAAACCTAAACAGCAATAACAACAACAATCATCCGTCACGAGGAAATCGGTTACCTCACACCCCCTTCGCGCTATGCACGATCCTTTGTCCGCCTCTCTCTCTCTCGGCCTCTTATCTGCGCTCGATCCATCCATCTATCCATCTCACCGTTTATATCCCGGCCAGCAGCAGCCGTTAACCCAGAATACGTCCGCGCGCTCCTCTTATTATATCTCCAGCTGATCTTATTATACACGCGCCATGTATATAAGAGTATATACATGTGCGACAATAGCGCGCGGCTCTCTTTTCGCGGCGCCCGGGCAGACGCGACTAATTAGTTCACGCGCGTTGTTATATAGCTGTACAAGCTCTCGGTGTGTTTATGTATACGTGGACGTCTGGCGGGTTCGTTAAAAAAAACGGGCGACGCCGTTAATTCCATTAGCGGTACGTACGCGAAGTTTTCCTTATTCGCGGAGCGCTATCTGTGTATGTAGTAATGGTATTTTCGGGCAAGAGTTCGTTGGGTGTTTTTCGTCGGAATCGATGGGAGACGAAGGCGACAAATGGCCTTTTTTTGTTTCAGGAGTTGCGTGCGCGAGTGATGGCGAAACGACGAGGGATTCGTGGTATTTGCCTGCTTTTTTCTTGCGGAACGTGTCAAGGTGCATCGGACATCCCTTGGTTGCATAATTGTGCGTGTGTATAGATGCTCGAGTGACGAAAAACAGTGCGGGTTTGGATTTTTCGGATGAAAATTCTTCAGCTCAGATGGTATCTTTTACTTTGATCCAAAATGTGTATTGTTATATATAACATTGGAATCGAATTCTAGTATCTTCATTTGAGATTCAAAAATATTTTTTAGATACGTTATACAATGTCATAGTGAAAATAAAACAAAGTGTTGCAATAAGAGATTGAGATGTTTCGGTAGATGAGGATGAGATACGGCAAGATTTATGGCAATACACTACGAATATGTTAATATATTATAGCAGCCAGAGCTTTTGTATTTCTGCTATTGATGTTATTTTCTCACAAATTTAACACTATTTATCTTAATCTTCCTACTGGATAAATAAAACATTTTTCACGCCCTGTAAAATAAAATTCGATTATTCTTTCACACAAATGAATTTTGTACCGTGAGAATTGTTCCTTGATAAAAATCATTTCGACCTTTGTCTTATTCGCAAAACTGTGCGAAAATTTGCACTCCGCTGAATAAAATATCTATTAATCACAACTATATTCTAAAAGCAGCAATTTACTTTCATAAAAAATGAATACATTCACGACAAACGTTTCATCCAAGCGCACACTGTAATATATAATCACCTTAATTTCCCCGGCTTAATTTACGAATAGAAAGAAACAATTCCGATTAAATTTTTTCTCGCGCTCCCTGAAAGCTGCTCCAATTTGTACCAGCTAGAGAGTGAAAAAAAGAAAGAAGAGCAAGAGAGAGAGAGAGAGAGAACACTTAAGACAAGGCTGCGCGCAAAAAGCCCGATATTTCAAATCTCTTCCATCCGCGCGCCTCTCTTCCACCCATACATAAACGCCCGCGGGAGGTGCGCGCAAAAAATTAATTGTACGCATTATTCTCCGCCGTCAAAAACGACGAGCTAGCAGAGAGACGCCTGCGCGCTCGCTCGCCTACTTCCCAGCCTTCGCTGCTGCGAGAGTAAACAAAGAGAGGAAAAAAGCACACTGGCGAGCCTAACAGATACCCGCACGTATATACATATACCCAGAGCGTAAACATATAGAAAGTACGTATAGACAAATTGCTGGGGCAAAAAAAAATCGAGCTTCCTCGAGGGTGCGCCTCTCTCCCGTATATATATATAATGATCGCTCGCTCTTTGCTCTTTAATACCCTCCGCTTAATTTCCGCGCGACGTCATTTTTACCCGCCGCGCTTAATAAGTACAGTTAGCTTTTCACCGAGCGCGGCACGTTTTTACGCGGCGCATTGTGCGGTTTTAGCGCAAGAGAAAGATGAGAGAGAGAGAGACTACGGTTTTGGCCTGGCGCGATCTCCGTGTCGTTTCGAAGGCGACGCGCTTAGCTCGCGGAACTCGATACTCGGCCGGATAGGAGAAAGAGAGAGTAGGAAGAGGGATCTGTGGGGAGGAGGATGGGGGGCGTGGATTCGGGGTAGGAAATTTTCGGTTTAGAGCTGGCGATGTAACAGTTGCGGTTGTTTGGGGAGATTGAATTCAGGAGAGAAGCTTTTAATCGGAGTTTCTCGAGCATGAAGTATTAATTTTCGTTCTTAACTTATTTAACGGGCTTTAATGGTTTGGGTTAGAGAACAGTTGATGGTTTTGTTTTTTATATTATTTTTTATGTACTGTAAATAGGCATGGGAAAATTGATTTTTTGGTTTTATGATGGAGGAAAGCGGTTTAAAAAATCAAAGGATTATTGTGGTTGCGAATTTTCACTAGCTTTTAATTACAATTTAAGAGTATTTTAAGTATTAATTCAAAGGTGAAATCGAACTATTTTTTGGCTCTGATTGAGTAATTATTATTTCAATATTTTCAGGACGTATAGTCGAACTTTTATTTAATAAATTATATTATTAATAAGCAGAATTATGAATTAAAATCAAACAATTCAATAACGGAAACTGTTTTTACCTCAAAGTTGAAAGCTTTGATTTATTAATGAACTGTTATTTTTGGTAATCCAGTACATTGAAGACAATTTATACAATGCGGTAGAAAATTTGTTATTCTACTCAATATTATTGCCAGTGATACTTTATGCATTCTTCTAATTTTAAAACAAACTCGCGACCATTCAATAATAAATGAAATATCTGTTTGATTGGTTTATATATTTTAAAAGCCCGCAATCGGATATTTATTTCATAACATTGTTTTAATTTTTTGTCTGACCCGTAATCAAAGCGTCGCGGATAAGAATAGCTTTTTACAAATTCAAGAAATCAGCTTAATTATTTAATTCCTCTATACACTAATTGCATATAAAAACCACATTGGATGAACAGTTAGACCGATTTTCATTTCTTTCTTTCTAACAATAACTCGCGCACTTATCTCTCTGAAAACTTGACAACACAGACGTCTGCCTTAAGAAACTATCGAGCTCTCATCTCAAATAAACGAACTGTATAACAACTCTGTCATTTCTCGCAGAGTCATCGAAAACTCTCCATCGCTAACTCCTAACCCGTCGAACAACTGGACCGCGCCTCTATTAAGACCCACACCCATCCGTCCATACGCAGTGCAGCAGCGCGGTATCTCTAAAAACAAACAGATCAGAATGCGAATAATACGTGCAGCGTATGGCCGCTTCGCCGATTTTTCACTCTCCTAACCCTGTTGTTCGCCTCCTTCCGATGCTTATAAGGCTCTCGTAAATGCGCGGCGTTTACGCAAATTGCACGCGCCAACGGTCTGCCCGAGTGTGAGAGAGTGTGTGTGCGTAACGGAGAGGCGCCGGTAGCTTCGTGGCTTTATGTTTTTTGCGCTTAATTAGGTAACATCGCGAGGCGGAAGTGCGTTTTACGGATTCGGAGAAGACGGGTAATTGGGGTGAAAGAGGAGGGGAGGTGTGAGCTTTTCAAGTTCAAAGCTTGTATTTCTGCTTTACAGTAATTTGTCAAATTGCGTAATGCTTATTTCGCAATTCTGTAAAAACGCTTCAAGAGGTCAGTTTTTTAAGTATAAGGATTTCTTTTGGTAACAGTAATAAAGGGTATTTTGATGTCATGTACGAATGATCATTAGCACTTGCTCAATTTTTTTGTAATTAAATGCTTATAAGTTCACTAATCTTTGAAATAAATATATGCATCTGCACACGAACTACGTAGTGTCTATTATCTGCATTTGTATTCTTGAATCTTGTTTGGACTATGCGAAAACTAGAAGTTCTTAGTCTTCAATGAACGGACATATAGGTATGTACATTTAAATAAATTACAATACTTTCACTGGAAATACCGACTGATAATGATAAAATTTTATCCGGAATTTAATTTTTCCAAACCATTGTTTGTTTTATCATTCGAGGTATTTATACATTTTTTTCTTCTTTTCAACATCATGATTGTATTCTTTGCAAACGTGACTTCTTTATAAATTACGTTTTGAGAATAAGCGCCGAATGCATTTTCTTATTTTATCAACATTTACATTTACGTGACATATTGAGAGATGCCAATTTATATACATATGATAAGAAAACATCTTTTACTCAATGCCAAATTCTTGCAAGATTGTAAATTGTTTTGATGAAAAATTTGGTATAAGATCTTTTTACGATTGTCTTGCTTCTACAATCATTTTCTGAAGAATATCGAATATACAAATTATAAACAAATGCAATCTAATCACAACAATCCTACCTTTTAAACCCATTTTTTCACAAATTGCAAAACCAGCTCGCCAAGTTTCAACCGTTAAGCCTTTTTCGCATAACCTGAAAAAAGGCGCTATCTTTCTCTCACTCTGTCTACGTTCCAGTAAGCTCTCCGAACGGTTCCCGACAAAAAGCTGTCCAGTCCCGCGCGGCAGATAATAAAAAAATCGCATCCGCGCGCTCTGGCATCTCATTTAACTGTGGACAATCGCGCCGCGATGCTCGCAGCGCCAGACTTCCTGTTCCGCTGCGAATCTGCATTTCGCTGCGTGAAAAATCGAGCGAGCGGATTGACCCTTTCAGAGGAACGCAGAGGCCCCGTTGAGTCACAAGGCAGAAACAAAGAGATAAACTGCTCCGTGGTTCAGCTGGCGCGTGTTGCTTTCAATGTGTCCGATTGTGTGTACAGCGTCGATGTGTTCCGTTTTTTTCTTTTTTTTTTTGTCGTTTTGTGTGGGTATAGCGTCGAAAAATATTCCAGAGAAAGAATTGCAAATGATAAAGAGAAAGTTTGAGGTTCTATGCTTTCAAAGCATACTACACAGTGTATTTTGTGAAAAAGGCCGCGTAAAGTGAATACATACGAAGGATACATAACTAGCTCACTGTCGGAACATTATATCCTGCAAAGAAGCCTCGTCCTTCCTTATACCATATATTTACAATTTATATAAAGAGCGCGAGCGCCATCCTTTCTATATACCTTGCCGCACTGCACGTCAGCTCGATCGACAGATCAATCGGTCCCATTCTACATTATATACACACGCCCAGCATGATATCTCTGTGCGCTGCATAGGACACGCTTCCGCTTCCAGGTCCATTTTGATACAGCACTATAAGAGCATTCAATTTTCATCGATTCTCCTCTCGCGCGCGCGCTCCACTTGTCATCAAGATCGCGCTCTCTTCTATCGGTCTACATAATAATAAACCGCTCTGGGCGCTCGATCTCTTTTGTCTCTGCGCGCGCGCAATTTGTACGCGCGGCGAGGCAAATGAATCGTGACGGGATCGCGCGAGCGCATCGGTATTATACCGCGAGTGCGAAATCTCCGCAGGTTTACGGGGCCGCGGGATGTTTCTTCATGGATTGTTGGAGATTTTTGCTCGTTGAATTGCCAATTCGACTGGGTTTCGGTTTAGCGTATATGTATTCTGGATATGTAAGTTAATTCTTTGAAGTTGAAGAAGCGGAATGGAAACGAGTCGATCTCAATGACGCAGAACTTATAGTTGTTTTAACTTGTTCTCGTTTATATAAAATAAATGTTTAGTTTATTGGCAACCATAAAAATAAAAAAAATGAAAATTACCTTGTCGTATTTGCCCGTTAATTATAATTAGTAAAAAGAAAACTTGCATAACTCAAATTTTGCATATACAGGAACAAAAACCGCAACCGCAAAGCAAACATATACATGTACCCACAACTCGCTTTCTTGCGCTCGACGCAAAAACATTAGGAAGTACGTGCGGAAGACCGGAAAGAAGAAGAAAAAAAAGAAGCCCGGCGGAATTAACCGAGAGCTACAACGGCAGAACAGTGTTCTCCGATATATATAACTTTCTTCTGCGTGCAGCTAAATGCTAATACACCCGGCAATCGGCGCGCGAAAAAAGGGAGGCGGCTATAACGTCCTTACCTAATCTGCGCGTGTGAGTTTCACCCGGGAAAAGGAAAATAGCCGAACACCGCGCGCATCGTCGAGCACGCGCTGGGCTTTTCCGATTGGCGATAATAATGGGCTATACTCGCGAGCGTGGGGCGTTCTCCAGGTGAAATGACTGAGTGGCCCGTCTGTATCATTGGGTTGTTCTGGCGTTTAAGGGAAAAGTGAGATTGATGCCGTGTGTTTAAGGATCGCGTAGATGTGGTTTCGGGTTCAAAGGCGTTCGCGAGGCCTCTAATTTTCTGGGTTTTAGTGTGGCTCTTAGATATGTACGTGAACAACTTGGGTTTCGTTGGTAAATAGTCATTCAATTAATTTTAATTTTACTTAATGTCTGTATGTAATATGCAAACTGCACTGTTCTATCCTTAAATATAATATATAATGCTACTGTTATCTAACTTGAAATCACTCACGAACTTTTTCGAATGGTTTGAAATATATATCTTTAAAATACTTGTTTTATAATTTAAGGCTCGTTGTCGTCGCAGCTCACTTGATATAAAATTTATAAACGTAAGAAGAAGGAGATTTAAAACCATGTTTTCATTAAATTTAAGTACCGCGATTCTTCTTTAAAAAGATGATCGGATTAAATAATACAATAATTTTCTTCTCCTCTTTCCATCCACCAACCTATAATCATACTATACACCCCTTATATTATTTATATAATACAAGTCAAAGAACCACATATTAATTATTGATATTTATAAAACGCTACTATATGATCTTTATTAATTACAACACATTAGTCACGAAAAAAACCACAATCTATGTACGTTTTTTCCACGCCTAGAGATAACATTGAACTAAAACGTTCACCTAGCCTCCATACGAGATGAAATCTCTCATATACCCACATAGCTACAATTAGCATTCACCGATAATTCTCACGTTAAAGATTAAAATAGAATCGCACGGCGCAGCTGTACATATATTATACCTATACATATACATACGCTCACTCGCGCTTGATTGGAGCAATTCGCGCCCGATCTGTTTACGTGCCTTCATTCGCGATATATCGTAAGAGCTCATTGCGCGTGCGCGCGAGCGAGCGAGCGGCACAGGGGAAATTTACGAGGTGCACACGCGCGCGTTATGCAAAGTTTCGTTGTACCCTGCGCTCGCGCGCGCGATGAATTAATAAACGAGAGAGCCGTATTCCACGCTGAGCGTGACTCAGTGCATAAATATAAGGAGGCGAGTGTCGTGACGTTTTCAATTTTCGCATTGAACGGTACGAGGATTGATACGAGGGGAAGGATAATATTGTGGTTAATGATGTTTTGGTTACGGAGATCGGAAGATTCTCATTGATAAAATATATATTTTATCAATGAAATTCAATATATATTTAATATGATTTTGAAAAGACAGATTGAACTTACGTTATCGAGAAGTTTGTGATGATTAATAGAACTGTTATAGACTCACCTGTAACAAAAACGAATATACACAAACATTAATAATAAGTTACAATATATACTAGGAATTTAAAACTAATTTTACCTATTAAATATAGACGATATGTTTAGCTTAGAAATGTTTTCGAAGTTTAAGAGATTTTTAATTAAATGCAGAAAACCATATAGAAATCCTCGGCTCTAATTCTGAGCGACGTTACTTTTGATAGATACATTACTGTGTATATATACTTGGAGAGTATAAACTTATTTGATATCGTATGAAATGTTATAAAAACATAAGTATATACATATAATACATTGCGTTTTTATGGAAATAATAACACGACAAGAAAAAGAGGCTGGTGCAACATACTAATATACTACACGCTCGTATTTTGCAACATTTGAAGCAAATTACAAATATAATGATCACCTTAAAATTCAATTCCCCGACAAACTTCCGCACAAATTGCGCCATTTATCGCTCATTATATCCGAATCACACATCCGAAATCCAAAAAAGGTTCCCGTTCCAAAAATTTCCTTCAATCAAGGCGCCTCTCCTCTCTTCCCGTCATTATTGTCGCATTTCCATCGCTGCCGTCCATCCCACACGAGCACACAAGCCCCGGGGGAAATCGAGGAGGAGTCATCGGCCGCGGGAAGAAGTTTCCCTCATTAGGCCTATGTACACTCTCTTTTCGCAGTGCGCGCGCGCGCGCACGATGACGATAACGGCGCGGCGGCGATCGAGAACGAAACCGAATTGCGCAACGTACACGCGAGGAAAAAGGCGATGGCGACGGTAGTTCGTACGCGAGATGTAACTGTAATGAAAGCGGCTTTTTGCGCTCGAGTTAGCGCTATATGCGCCTCGCGTATAGGTATACGGCTGTGCGTTGTAGTTGATAAGGGGATCAGTGGGACGACGGGGTTGCAAATGGGATTGTGGTGTGTGCTCTGTTGTTACTCGTTATGGGTATAGTGAAGCGAGCGTATATAAATGTTCTTATTTTATAAATTACTGATATTGATATAAGCGTTAAAAATATATGTTCAAATAGCTCAGAGTTACACTGTGGAAGTTGATCGCCGATCGGTCAATACAGACAAAGAATATTCATAGATTTTAAATTTTTTCAAATTTGAATATTTATATACTCTTTTTATTATTCCTAAAATGAATTTTATAAAATATAAAAATCAAAAACTTTTTTTTGGATACTGGCAGGAATTTAACATTTCACGGTATATGTAATAAAAAAACGAACGTAAAAAATTTTCGGAATCTTTTAGAAATACCATTTCCAATAACATTTGAAGAATTCAATTATTATAGGAATATATTAATCCAAGCAAGTTGAAATTGGAAAAGTAAATGAATATTTTGATGCCTTAATAAATATTTTTATTAAAAAGATGATAAATCATAAAAGTTATTTTGTCGACGGATCCATGTAACAATTTATAAAGTTAAAAAGTTTTGAAATTGTAACATATAAAACAATCATAATAGTATGCGAATTAAAGTCTCAGTATTTTTTCTTCTTATGACCCCATATTTTTGTAACGTAAAGTATTTAATATCTTTTATACTGCTACTAAATGCTGTATCAATTACATTTGCTCGATATTGGCCATATCCAAGGAGTGATTTCGGTTGTAAGTGAGACTGGCGGGTGATAAAAAAAAGTTTTATGGCGTAATTCGTGTCAATTTTACGTCCTGTTTTTATATGTTGATGTATAATAACCAACAACGTGCGTCGTACGTTATCCAATATTACAAAGGTGACCATAAAGTAACGATTCTTTAAAATTATTTTATTATTCATTTTTACGTAAACAAGAATTATAATTTTACATTATGGTTTAATTTAATTCCAATAATTTCAATTGAATAATTGATTTTCATTTGAAATATTAAATATTGGAGAAGAAATGAGACCAGTCTGAAAATTGAATGAATTAGTTTTCCTCAGAGTTTCTCGCGAATGAAGCAGGTAATATATAATTCACGTATAAAAGTGACGTAAATTTGACGTGATTACGTTTCCCTTAATTTCTCTTAATAATTATAAATGTTCTTCAATAAAAGAAAGAAAAAGGATAAATTCAGGTATTATTAATTTTTAAAGATATAATTCATTTGTGAAACTTTGCAACTGCTTCAGTTTCTAATGTTTCTAATACGTTAATTAAATGTTAAATGAAAGTCGATTTTTCAAAATAATGAGACGATACAGTTTAAAACGACGAGTTTCACGAACACTGGTACATTAGTACACTTCAAATTGATTATATTTCTAGTTCAAACGGCTTGTATATATCAAAGGGACTACTATATGCTCTAACTTTCTCTTTCCCAAAGCAACAAACACACGTACCTATAATATACCTCCTCGGTAGCATACATATTCTACTTCCTCAACAAAGAATCCTACATCAACAGGTCCGACATATAACTCTATATTCCATCGGAATACCATTACTCCGATGAACGCGAATCACTCGAAGGCAAATGCACACAAGAAAGCCGCACACACACACATATAAACCGCGACTCCAGTTCTCGAGACGCCGGCTCGAGAAAGGCGTGTACCCGTGCCGCTATCGGCGCGAAATTTATAGCGCCACGCGACTTTCACCCGAATTGACCGCGCGGGTGTCTTTAATCGCGTTAATTGCACTTGGATATATACGGGAGAGTTAGGCTTGCCCGGCGCGACGACTCGTACGATAAATCTCGCGCGAGCGAATGAGGTGTTGCTATAGTCTGAATGTGAGTATATATACGTGAGAGGATTCGATTGACGCTGCTACTGCGGTTACGAGATAATTCCGAGAGCGACTCTGCAGCAATGCTTTTTACGCGGCTGCTCGCGCGTCTATAAGTTCCTATATAGCTGTAAGGTGTGCAAGTTCAGGTTGCGTGTAAGCTGGGAGTTTTGGTACATAAGAAAGTGGAAAAGAAGTTTTATTGGTCAGTGGATCATTGGAGAATGAGATTTCTTTCTGCGTCTGGTTAGAAAGAAGTATATAGACTTATACAGGTTTGCTTGTTCTTGCGGATTGACTTTAAAGCGAGAATGACAATGTGCCGAGCGTTATAGCGAGTGAAAAGCTAATGATGTCGAGTAAAATCGAGATTTCTTTAATAGAACTTATCATTTACAATGATACAAGTTTAATTATTGCACCAAATATAACTTATTGTGTAACTCGATAAACGCAGTATTTCAATCACGTAGTTACTAAACTGATTATGAATAAAACTTTGCTAAATTGAATAACAGAGTTGGAGTTTTCTTTTAGAATAGCATTCGTTTATTATTAATCTTTCATCGTGTCGAAGATGATGGAAAAATTAGATTTCGCGATTAAGATCCAGTTTTAAAGTATCACTGAACCTTATTACTAATATCAAATAATACTAGCACTATGTAATCGCATGATACAATTAGCTGTTTCGAATACAACGCTTTATATACAATTCAATGCATACACGAGTATACTCGATTTATTGCCGCATCCCAGATTTGAATGAATAAAGCCTATGATTCCAATTACAACTCTACGCGTATCAGATTAATATACTGTTCAACAATATGCTAGCACTCTTGGTATATGCGCATATTTCCATGCCGAGATCGCTTTCCGAAACCAGTAAAAGCCGTCGACGATAAACGCCACGAGCGCGACGTTAAAACACAATAGCCATATATATTTTCGTAAAATTCATATTATATACAGGACGAAACAACAGAGCACAGAACGTGAAATCGCGCTTTCTTCCACTTTGAATCCGTCCCGCAAGATTTGTGGAAAGTAGGCTCGCGCGCGCGTCCGAAAAAAAGGCATTTCTCTAAAAAATTTCACTGACCGCGAGTAGCGCGATGTACCTATATATATTTTTATTTCGACCTCCTTGCTATGTCGTTGTTTCTTGCGCGGCTCTATATATACTCGTCGTCGCGCGAAAGAAATAAACTTTCCAACTCCTCGCGGGGAGTGTATGGCGCGCGGAATGGATTGAAAAAAAATGTGTGTGTGCGCGGGGAGAAAAAGCAGCGCAAAGGCGGCGCGCGGTCGAATCTATTTTAGCGGACACAAGACGACGGCCACTTTCAAATTAGTTTGACGTCGCTTTTTGTCGTCGCGCGCGGGTAGCTTATTTTCGTCGATGGCTGATGGTTTTCTTGCCGCGCGTCGTTAATTTGCTCTCGTGATACTCGACGTTGTTTTAGCGCGGCGCGAATTGAGCTTAATTTAGATAGTTATATGCCAGAGATTTATGTAATTATAGAGACGAGTATACTGGTATAGAAGAAGAATAATAGAGGATAATCTCGGTTGTAAATACGAGGTAATTTAGAACTTTGGTAGAATTATACTTAAAATGTCAAATGCCGGTATAGGCATGAACGCATAATTCGTTTTTCATTTATAAACGTCGATTAAAAAGCCACAAAAAATTGGCGACGTGTATGCAAAAGGCCAATTATTCAAATTACTTTTTTTGGATCGCTTAATTATTTCAGTATAATTTGATGAAATCTTGATGTTTATTTCATGGTTCCTAATATTACTCCTTTATGTATTAGCAGAATAAGTAAACTTTTTGTCGACAGATTATTATTATACACAATAAGCTGGCTTTGTTCTACTTTTTACCAATCCCGCATAACAAGAATATTTTAAAAATATGAATTAATAATTTCACGATAATGCTTATAATTAAAGTACTTCAAAGAAAAAACACATACAATTCGCACGCTACTCCACATACAATTGGATTTACACGTACAAACGCTCAACCCTTACAATAACCTCTAACGATTCACAACTTTCACGGAATGTCATCCGCCCCGTACGCCCATTGTGCACATACCGGCAGTCATTACCCAACGCGTGCGCATCTCGCAAACGAGCGTATAAAAAAATCGCCTCGACGCGCTCATTACACGTGCGCATGCGCGGGGAGCATCAAACTCCCGCGAGAGATAGAGACTACCTGTAATACTACGTGGAATTGCGCGCCTCCGTGCTAATTCGCTCTTCAAAGCGCCGCCACCCGCGGAATTCCCTAACGATCCGTCTTCCAGACTCAAAGATCGAGAGTATATACACACGTGTGTATAGACCGAAAACGCGGCCTCGATCACTTTCGCTGCGCGCGGCGCGTGCAGGCGTGAAAATTCGTAGCGACGTGTGTGATTTGTACCGACTGCTGCTTCTATATATAATATATAGGTACGTAAGAAAGTTCGGCGCGCGAATTCGACGGAGGAATGCCGATCGCGTTTTTCCTCGCTGCCGGATTGTTGATTAGAGTTGTTGACCTGCGAGCTCGAGCACGTGTATGTGTTAGTGCTTTAATTGCTTGTTACGTTTCTTTACCGAGCCGTGTCTGTGTATATGTAGCTATATGGTTGTTGGTTAAATGAAAAAAACTATGCACGTGTATAAGTATACGATCGAAAAGTATTTCACTCTCGTTGCTGCGTATGTGTAAGAGCACGTGGCGAGAATGCGGCGAAATATTCGCCGGACTTTTGATTTATAAAAGCAAGAAAGTTCGCGTTTAGCTATAATTATTCAAATCGTATATATATATAGGAATTTCGAAAGTGAAATAGTCGCGAGCGAGGTTGCATAATGGTCTTAATTAAACGTCTTTTTTTCGTTCTAAATTATACGGCGAAGTTTTATTAATAATAAAAAAAGTGGTGTATACGGGGGTGGGAAATATTGTAGTGCAGTTGTGAAAGAACAAATAAAATGGATGAATAGTAGTGCCGTTAAAGTCAATGTCACTCATTTTATTAGGTACGCATATGTATATGTATAAATGTTAAGATATATTACGTTACTAAACACATTGAAATTACGGCGCTTTATACTTTTGGAAAGTCGTAAGTTAAAAAAAAAACAGCCCGGAATGCCATACAATTCCAGGCTTCATAGTTAAATTATACAGAAGTCCGTCAGGATAAATAGATTTTCGACTTTTCCGAGGCAGCAGCTAGCACCGTCAACGGTTAACCATCACACTCTTCATTGACTCTCGTAGACACTCATTGACGAGCCATCAATTTCTCTCCTCGCTGTGACGCCGCTACGAGTATAAAAGAGGAAGAGCGTGCGCAAGCAGCGAGAAAAATATAATTGTGCGCTATTTAAAGGTTAGACAGCTGACGCTTTTCAATGTTTTAACGAAGTTGAATTCGCTGTCGGTTTCTTTTTTACGACTGTGAGAGCTCGATGTACAAGAGGCAGAGAGATAGACGTGCTGTGCGGGTTTTTTTTTATAATAAAGAGCTGCAGGGCGAAAGTGGATAATACAGTCTGGGGTTAATTCGGTAATTGGATTTTGAGGTTTTATGGAAAAAAAATTATGTAAGTCTGTTTGTTGTGGCGTTGTATAAGCTAAATACAGTTCGAGAGTAGTGTCAATATAAACGACGTTTTTGCGATCGTTTTGTATATAAGCGTAAAAAGAATTTGGCATGTAATGGTATAGGTATTAAATCGTGGAAAAAATTAATATGCAGGCAAAAACAATTTTTTTTAGTTTTTTTAAACGAGCGCGGAGAGCGTAAACATGAGTTACATATTATGCTCTTTTACAATACGATTCGTAAAATTCGTTCTAAATAACAGCAATAGCTACATGTAATATACTACATTTCTACATACCAAAACTATGCAGAACATCGAATTTTCCACTCATTATTACAAAATAATTGCGCACTGGATTATAATTGTAGACTAAAGTTCTAAAAAATATTTTCAATTCCTTTTTTAAACCAGTGAACTAATGGCTTCTGTAACACAACAACGTTAATAATAATTATAATTAAATGAAAATTAACTCATTATCATTTCAAGCATTTTTTTCCGATTGAATAACCACTGGGCGATGTATATATAGCGGCCCATTAAAAAGAGATTCGATTTTTACTGCCGACTTTTTCGCCTCGGCGAAATTATACACGCGGCTCGTTATAACGAGCGCAAAGTCCGTTTGACATGAAAGCACACCCAATGGCCGGATTTATATTTTTACACGCGGCTTTCTTGACCCTTTACGGACAGGTAGCCATTACGCCTATACACATACATCACTTTTTCTTTCAGTGGTTTTGCTCTGCCTGCATGACACGTGCTCTAACGAGTCGGCTAAATAAAATGTGCGCGCTTAAGTGGGATAAAGAGAAAATATACAGAAAATTTTGCTATCGTTATAAGTTTAATTAATTGCAGTCGGCTTGAAATTTCCGGCGTCGCGGAAAGTTGTATGACTAGGTAATCGAATCAATCGCGTTGCTATATATTACAGTGGTTTTACCATACTTCGATAAATTTGTACCGGAGCGAGGTGGATATAAGCGTTTCGGATTTTCTGGCGAGGTCCTCGAACGCACAATGCTTCAATGAAGCGTGTAAAAGAAAGTAAAAGAATCGTCGGAACCTCTTTAAATGTACGTCTGACCTTGTCCGGCATATATCTACTTTCATACGTATATTTAATGAAACATAAATCCATTATACGTTCAGCTTTCTTTTCACTCAGAGAAATGATTTGTTAGTGACAAAAGGAAAATCCTTTTCTCAAAATTCTCTTGTTATTCCAAACTTCCAATTCTACTTCACCCAAACATCTTTCTCTATATCTCATCTACAAATAAAAAACGTATAATTTTTTAAGTAAATTTAAACTCTAACAACACCCATATACCTTCGCGATCGAATAACCGCGCAAAAGCCATCGCCCCAGCACACGCACGTCGCTTCCGCGTATATTAGCCTCGGTCGATGTCTCGTGTTGTCATATAAGTGCGTGTATATATATACCTACCAGCTATCTATATATACACTTCTCTTAGAAAGTCCTCGCGCGCAGCGTATCACTTTCTTCGCGAGCGAGCGCGCGTGACGATCCTGCTAATTGAGACTTTGATACGCTCGCCGAAATGTCTACTCTGTACACCGCGTTATAGTGCGCTGCTTGTAAGTACTATACACACCGCCTACGCGACGACGACGCTCGCTTGCGGTTGATGGCCTCTCTATGTGCGTGAATGGGCTTTTGTCGCGAGCGAGAGAGAGGCTTGTGTCGACGCGATATGATAGTCTGTAGTGGAGCGCGTTGAATTTTTGTAAACAGAGGTTGAGGAGGATGAGGCAATGTGCGCTATGTGAATGTTTAATGGGAATAGGCGGTTGAAAGTTTTAATTGTGATAAGGTTTTGTTTACGGGCACGTACGTGGAGTTACGTTGGTTTTGGAGAAACTTGCGGAGTTAGATTGCCTAATGTTTCTTGAGTGTGACTGGCATTCTCAATGTTTTCGAATCTTTTTGACATCACGATTATTATATTGGATTGAAGAAAAAAAAATGACGATAACATTGTAGATGATTATCGTTATTGTACGATCGATTTCACTTGCACAATTGATGATTTATGCTAGTGACGGGGTCAATAACTCACAACGTTATAATGTTAACAGATTTTTATCAAGGTACTTTCTTTGATGTACTTCGTCAGGAAATCGTGTCGAATATATTTATTATTAATTGCGTAAAATTTTTCTTACACAATTTTCTGTACAATAAAAAAATTCCAATCCTGGGGTTTCAAATCACGCGGGCATAACAAAATAAAATTTACCAGTTTACAACTGAATCTGACCTTCGCACTGCCGTACCGTCCAAATCAGTCTGCTCCGGTTACGTAAATCCTCCGCGTTTTCGCACATTTATAAACATATCCGCTAATACTTGCTCGCGAATCTATCTTACCGGCGCTTTCCCATTTTTCACGTGCCGCTGCGCATCCAGCCGATTCATACATTCTCGTAAACGCTTCTATATATGTGTGTACACAAGCGGGAGGATAAGATAAAAAGCCGTTTCGTAATCGCGCATCAGTCCGCGGGCTTTTGCCGACTTGTGTACACTCCCACTCGATCGGCGCGCGCACGGAGTTGTTAATAAGGAAGCAATTAATTCGCCGGATAAGGGAGTGGAGAACTGCCGGCGCCGCGCACGGGGAGAAAAAACACGTAAAGCGCAGAAAAACGGGTGATATGTGTATGTGCGTACGTGTGTTTTCTAATTCTCCCACGTTCTCTCTGGCTTTCTTGGATTTGTGTGTATAGAAGGGCGAGAGTAAAAACGCGACCGCCCGGGTAATACGCCGATAGCACAGTTTTATTTTGGCTTTGGGTATTATTCTTAATTTGATAGGATTTTAATGGGAACTACGAATCGGTAATCTGATCAATGAAAATCGGGTTGGCGCGTCGATAATAGAGTTAAAATTTTAAATTTTCCATAGGTTGATAAATACATGAATTAGTGATGAATGGAAAGCTAAAAAAGACTTTTTGTGGTATATCCTGCTTTAAACAAATAAATATTTGAAGGAGATGGAAATACTTATTTGTAGTATTTGTAGACTGCTTTAAAATACGAAAATTTTTTATCAAGTGAAAATTTCTTTCCGCTTATCTATATTTCATGTAGTTTATAGACATTTATAGATTTATTTTAAAATATATAAATAAAAAATTCTATACAAACTTTTTATAAACTTTATCATTTTTCTGTGTATCTTTGCATATTATATTTTCTTGCGAATATAATTTTAATTTTAAAAAAGAAAGCTTTTTTAAACATACGATAAAACATTCATGAAATTGATTGCTCATCTTTACCTTATAAACTATGCTACCACTGTTGTATTATATGTAAATGTTTTGTTATTACTTTAATCACAATAAAAATAACGATTTGCTTTAAACGAAACATACTTCCGACAAAAGACACATAATAATAAACATTTAATTGTTATTGCTTTCGCTCACAATAACTTAAAGAACATATTATACACGTCAGGTTTGAGTGATTATAAAAACATCGTTCAAAATAATACGGCTGACGTCAAACTGAGTGTATACTGAAACACGTTTATAATGTGTACTTCGGATGAACTTTATGAGTAAGTAAGATAGCATTCGTTGTAATAAACTGAGTGATTACAATGGTTATGGAGATTCTCGAATTATTCTGTGTATCTTATGATGCTTTTGTAGACCATAAAGTGAGACCATAAAAGGGAGATCTATTTATACTTCTGCAACAGCTATATGATAGGTGCTTCTTTTCCTTATTTGTTAATCTATCTGTCACTACGTATAGCCGAGGAGTTTTTCACTTTCGTAAACACAATTATTATCATTTGTCTCCATATAAGTATAAACTATCACGAGGCAAAATAACATTTAATTGCTTTAAATTTAAAAAATTCTTTATTTTAACATTATATTAGCTCATATTTTCGTTTCTCATCTTCTTCTCCTCGTAAGATCCTAAGATCTTCTACCTGTGACAGCATTCCTGAAATTCAGGTGATTCGCGAATGTAAATAACTTTCTACTCATCTTGTCACCTTCCGTTTCTAACAATCACTCATCAATCACCGATGCGAATCTTACTTTATACACTCACCCCAACAATAATCACCTATATACACCGACACCCCCTACATAAAAAATCGCTCCATCGTCGCCCATCAAAATACCCATCGAACTCGACGGTCCTCTCGACACACGGCTTGCGAAACACAGTCGACTCCTCGCGGGCGCAGGAAATCCTGTCGTATAATGGCGCTATGTTATACACCGCGCCCGCGCGAGTGAGAAGCGGGTTAACCTGGTTAGAGCGGCCAGCTCTCCCATTCATCGGTTTCTTACCGCGCACACTGGGGATTTGCTAATAGCTCGCGGAAACGGGGATATATCTTTTCTATGTATACCTACACTCTCCGCCGAGAGAGATGGGACGAGATAAGCCCTTATCGCTTCTTTATTTATTTGGCATTTTTTTCTTCTTCGCTCTTGTCTTCTTCTTCATTCGCGCGAAGGTGCTGGCTTTTGTAATGATGGGAAATGGGAATATTTCGCGGAGGATTGCGGGTTAACAATGAGGAACAATGGGAGGTATTCGTGTTGCGCTTGAGTTATGGCGTAGTTATGGTTAAAGCGAGATCTTTATGATGGGCCGTTTGACGCCAGCCCAAGCTAAAGATGTTTTTAAGAGAGTAGCGTTCCGAAGGTCGACCGTTTGATTAGTTTTGATAATACATCTTGTCACATAAGTTTCATTGAAGGTCTCGAAAATTATAATTTCCCCGTATCTAATAAACGTGTATAGTAGATTGATGTCGGGTTGCGGGCTGATGCTTGGTGTATAGATATCAATCTGCTTTGCTCAATTAAAATTCATTTAGAAATTATCACTTACACGGTTAAAAGCCTTTTATACATGGTATATATACAAGAATTTTTGATTAAATCGAAACCATAGGCGACTCTATTTCACACGTCAGGGCCACGAAAAGTCCTTTGAAAGGCGCACATAATGAACGTCTAATAATCCGAGCTAATGAGCGTCAAGGACGCAGACATCGCGGCGATCCTTGTTTCCGAAAACTCGCCGTACATAAATCCTCAACGAAATCTCCTTCATACGCCCCGACAAATCTTTTATTTTCCTGGAAAAAAGGAGAAGATATCATTCCGAAATCCTCACCCTACCAGCATTACTCAACAACCGCGATAATCCGTGTAAATCCCACATGGCAGCGGTGTATCACGCCAATCTACCACTCGGCAATATGTCAAGCCGTATACATATCACATACACACAATTGCGACACTCTCACTATACTTATCATATATGTACGCTTGACAAAGAGACGCTCCGTTCGAAAGTCGTCGGGCCCGGTCAGCTTTGAACATTTCGAGAGAGCGAGAAGGAGAGCGACAAAAGGAACGAGTCTTGCGCAAGACGCGCGGCACTAATTGTCGTATACCGGCAGCGAAGTATGTAGGTGGGGGGAATTTTTCAATTCGGTCGGAGCAGAGTTTCCGGAGAGTCGAATCGAGGAAAGGAGCGCGCGCGAGCAGCGGAAGAGAAATTGGGGATCGACGGGAGCTGCGGGGGACGACGTAGAATTGTTTCGTCGGAGGAGAGAGAGGAAATGTCGGTGCTCTCGAGGAAGATGTTAACCTGGTTTGCTTATCAGAGTTTTATTGCTCTAGTTTGGCTGCTGCGTTTGGCGGAAAAGTTTTCACGAAATGGTCCTAGCTCGAGATGTGTTTGATGTATAATTATGTTTTCGCCTGGATAATTAATGTTGGCAAAAACGAAAAGTAAACGTTGTTATATATAGAGCTTGTTACATATTATAAGGTTGAAAAGGTATTGCATAAGTGTAGAATTATTTAATCGTTATTATATCCTGACCAATAAAAATCAAAAACAATTTCCGCAATTAAAACGAGTTTCACGAGATTATATTTATAAGTGAGGGATTGAACTTTTTCGGATGTTTTTATGGGAATCATTTCATAGAATTAAGTAATATTTATTATGTATCAGAATTTATTAGTCGACTTTGAGAGAGAAATTTTATTAAAATAGTGAAGAATATTTTCTCAATTTGAAAACGTTATTTTTACTCACCTAATAAGTATTGAGATGAACAGTTGAATAATTGCTTTACGAGAAAAGTGCTTTTCAAGTCCGTATTTATTACGGTACTTATACCCATCATACTATTAAAACAAGAAGAATGCAATTTTACGTTAAGAAGTCTTCCAAAGTAGTCTAAAATGCAGACAAAGACACTTTTTACTTTTACCGTTAATTTACTGTTAATTTTTTCACACAATATACCATTGTATTAAAGTATGTTTACATGTTTTCAAAGTCACTGTATTTAACAATCGATAAATTTTCAAAAACATGATTTTTACAAAGATATTTTACAATATATCTTACATATTTATATGTAAATTCTGATTAAAACCCGATATTTCAAAAAACAATATTAAACTTGTGTAAAATGAATAATGTACCTTTGCAGCGTATAATACAATTGACAAGAGAACTTCCAAAGAACTGGAAAAAGAAAAGTTTCAACGAACAAGAAACTCATTGTTACAAAAAATAACTTTTCTTCTCTGTGCATTGGTTGTCGCAAATTGTATTTCTTATTCCTGAAGTTATATCTTTCTTGATTTGAAAGTCGAAGCGTATCTCTCATTATGGAAAGTAATATCCGAGTGTGAATAATGAATTTTCAAATGACAAAGTGACAAGAGACTTGTTGTTATCTCAAACATTGCAATCGTAAATTCACTGAAAACAGTAGGATACAGAAAAGTTTTCTTTTGATAGCACTTTTTCTGCATAATGAACTTTTTACAGAACATAAGGGAAATAGGGTCCTACTTTCAGATCGTTGCGTAAAATGACCAAAAGGGTTTACGATTCTTACAAGACGATCGACAATGACGGCCCTGACCAATTTTCGAGAATTCTCCGTAAAAGCCTACAATTACTCGATATAATCTAGAAAAGCATAATTATAGGTGCCGCGCGGACTGAACTCGATCCGCCCTTCATTTCGACATGTACTTATACTGGCTTCTATTAGACCGGAACTAGTTTGCGTAAAATTATTTTGGGATTGTTTGAATAAAGCATCTGAGTGTGTTAAGGTCACCCAAGTAAAAAATATAGTTAAATGTTAGGAGTATGCTAATTATGCGTTATTAGTAATACAAGTAACAACAATGTAATTTTTTACGAGATACACTTTGGTATCTGTTACGAAGTTACTGGTGAATGCAAATCAATGAGCACTTCAGTTGAACTTATAACCCATTTAGTGTGTAATCATGTTACTATATATATATAGACGACGCGAACTTCTGGGCGAAATCTGTTTAATGATATTCTTAAGTAATAATTGAATGTTTCACTCACGCGTTGCTTTTTAAAACCCAATCGTATTCGAGGGGAGCCGATAAGAATTAAGTTTTGAATCTAGATTTACCTCATTACTCAATATACCTACATCGTGTTGACCGTTTCAACACTGGATTTTATTAATAGGGTTTTAGTAAACACTTTCACACCTATAGTGTCTGTGTCATATGTAGATTGGAAATTCGGTTTTAGAAACTCTATTAAACGCCGCATAAACGTGTCATCAGCGAATCTAATTCTCATTAATATTACATCAAGAAGATTTACAGTCTATAAACACGTTACATCAAATCCAGTTATTTTCCAACGACATTATTTTATTACAATTGAAGTTCGACTGTCTATGCTGAAATATAGCGTTAATGGGATAATTCACTTTTGTCTTATATATTGTGACTTATCGGCAATTTACTGCGCGCCATCCTAAATGAATTATTCAAAATCTTATAATCATCCAAAAACCACTTCACCACTGAACTCAATGCAACAAATTTTTTCTATAAATCCCTAATCTCGCACTCATCAAACCCATAATAACTTCATCACCCAACACACACTTGCCATCCAAAACCCGAGTACTTATCCACCCAGCTCACAGAGAACGACCGAAAACCCATCACATACACCTCTAAAGAGTGAAAGTCCACTCCACAGCGCACATGCCCTCTCCTCCACTGTACATACCATATACATATATATCTCGCACGCGTCCGCCCTTCTCTCTCTCTCTCGTATAGCAGACACAATAACGTATACATCAACATCCTCCACCTCTCCTCGTGCCAAAGCGCTTTCCCGCGCTGCAACTGCGAGAAAAGCGAGCAGCTGTGGCTCGTATAGTAAGTAGTGGGGCAGAGTGGCGCGCGCCTCTCTCGCCAAGCTACCGCCACTTGCCAGCCGCGCAGAGCAGCAGCGCGCATTGTGCCTTCGCCGCGCCTCGCACGCGGACGCATTTATATAGGTACTCTCTTTCGCTCGCGCGAAAACGCCGGTGCTGTGTTCTCCACGCGCGCACGCGGAGCTTTCGGTACTTTTTGCTGCTGCTGCTTCTTCTTCTTCCCTCGAGGGTGCGGTATATAACGAGGAGGGCATGACGCGGAGCTTTCGGAATAAAGTTCAGAAGCAAGGCGAGGATTCATCGTGCGCTTAATTAAAGTTCCGTGGGGGTATACCGGGAGGAGATCGATGAGGGAACAGTGACAGAGTATACCAGAGTAAAAGGGAGCTGGAAGGAAGAAGAAAAAGGCCCGCAGGCTCTGACGACGAAGTTACGGTGCTGCTGATAAACTCTCTCTTGGAAAAGGAAATATACATCAGGCAACTCTCTCTCTCTCTCTCCATCGGCGGGCAACTTTTTAATTAACCAGGAGAAAAAGAACTTTCGCACCCTAACGAAGCCGAGTGCTCGAGCAGTATAGAAGAAGCAAGATATCATCTTTGCCCTGTGATCGAGTTATTATCCCTTTGGCGTTGATGAGCCAGAGGCAGAACAGAAGCTACGAAACAGTCGTCGTTTGTAGGTGACAGGTGCGCCGCGAGTCTACGCTAGGTGAGTCGAGCATGATGCTTATACACTATGGTTATTATAAGGATGAATTAGTGTGAGGTGTGTTCGCAAGTTTCGCGCTCTGGAATTCGAAAATTACGTGGGTTGAGCGTGCAAAGTGGTTGTCGGTCGATGACACGTGCTGTAAGCGCGACAAGTGTGCGCGCGACGTTCAGGGATGGTTAGGTTCGAGTTCAGCCGTTGATGATGATTTCATAGTGGATAGGAGAGTGATCTTTCACTTCTCCTGACGTTTGTGTGTTGAGTTGAGTTGTGGTTGGGGCAAGATGATTCATTACTATATTTTGATGAAGCGAAATTTGATTGTGATTTTGTTTACAATATTTCGTCTGGTATAGAAGTTGAAAACTACCTAACTATAGTTTTTGTTTAATATCTGGCAAAGAGTTGAATTTTTTTTAATTCTTAGTAGGGCCCATATCGGAATAAAAGAGATATATTTCGAAGTTCCTTTGTTTTGTTTATTATCGAGAAATTTATTCAATTTTTTCGCGAATTATAAATTTAATTTAATTAAAAAGTAAAGGTTCATCGCGAAAGTACAATAAAAATATCAAAAGCATCAGCATAAGTATCTGCCACTCGAGTTCCTTATATTCAATATAGCAAATTGAAAAGGTTTCTGTGTAAAAATATTAACGTAGCCAATTTTTGTACAATATCGCTCGCTTTTATCTCAATAAGAGCCATTTTTACGATTAAACAGCCACATCAGTGTAATAAAAAAAAGTGGCGAACATGCCGATGGAACCGATTACCATATGAAAAATAATTAATCCTTCCCCCTTCGCGATAAACGATCTAAATTAAATTAAATTGAAGTATACCTCTGTTCCTATATCAAACTAACAACTAATTGATCACTTTGCGACAATTAATAACTGTGTTTTTCATAACCGACTCCTTCGCCGGTACACATCAGCAAACAATATGCACCTGATGTCACTTGACATAAGAAAAGAGTCACTCGGCAACCTCGCCGCAATAAAACGTTAAATCAGCCATTTGTTCCCCTCGCCTTTTAATTTTTTCGTTCATCGTACACAATCGTGCGCCCCTCGCGAGTAACTATATACAAAGCGCATTCTCATTGCGTAAGCCTCACGCCACATGCGTCCGATCGATCTCCGCCTCTATAATGGACAACACGCGTTCGATTCTCATATATATGCGCGTGCATCACGGAAAGGAGCAGCTATACACCCGCTGCGTTTATCGATTGTTCCGTCGCGCGCATATTATTATTGCTCGCGGACATGCGGCTAATTAAAATCTCTCGTATAAAAGCCGATAAAAATCTCGCGCTATATGTGTGTATATACGCGCTGCGACGGCCTTGTTACGAAAACCGCCGGTCGTCGTAATAACTGTCGCGCGCCGGGAGTGTATACGCAGCTCCTAAGGTCTCTGCCGCGAGAGCGCCATGGTTTTGTAAGAGATCTCTGCCCGAGTGACCTTATACGCTCCGCTTTTTTTTCTGCCGCTTGCGCGGGATGGGAAAGTTTGGGGGAACGAGAAAAAGTGACTTTTTCGGCGACGGCGATGATGAATGGAATCGCTGGCGTTTTAATTAGACGCGCGCGAAAATTGGGTTAGGCGTGAATGAGAGGGAATTTCGGGGAATATTTATGAGGAGGTTGAAATTTTAATTGTTGCACGAAAGAATAAGTACGGGATTAATGAACTTTCTACAGGGGGTGATGTGGTTTATGAGTAAGAGTGGTATATATGATGCGCGCTTTTTTTTTTCTTAATTAGGTGTGAAATGTGTGCTGTTTACGATGACATTTCATATGAGAATTATTGTTCTTCATTTAAATGTGCGGCCTTTTTCATTTTAATTCGTGTAATGGGCGAGAGAGCATAAGTAATTTGTATCACTATGTATGAACATTATAAAGTTCGTATCTACTTTCTTTCAAGACACTTCAAGTGTAGTATACTTAGGAGAAATAATTAAATGTCGTAGTAAAAAAATTATTCTCTCGTACGTGCGTTGTCTCGCATTTTTAGCATACATATCTCTTATCATCATTATAATTTCTCGCCAACTAAGAAACGTTAAAACATAAGTTCTGTATAAAAAGAACAATACTTTATCTGAAAAAAAAAACTTTCAAAAACCTTTTATGAAAAAAAAAAAACACACAAACTGTTCATCTCTTCATCACCGTATCATTGAGAGAAAAAAAAACACCTCGCAACACTAACAATCTCATCATAATAATGCAAATTCCATCCTCAAGACATAACGCAACGCAACAAGGCGCGTGCGCGCGGTTGATGTACCGGGACGAACGACGTCGACGACGACGTCGGCGCGAAGCGAGCGTGTCCCGGCTCATTCAGCGAAACGTATACAAAAACCTATAAGTACGCGCGTCTTTCCTCTCCCGCGCGCGTCTGTATATGCAAACTCGAGGTACCCATTATTACATCGCTCTTCTCGCGCTACCGCTGCCCCGCTACTGCCGTTGCTTTCTTGTGCGCGCCGAAACGTTATTTACGACGACGGATTGACGAGCGGGGAAATTCGCTTTAAATTGAGATTGATTTGCGCGCCGGTAGCACTAGTGCGCTTTTTGCGAGACACACCGCTACCGAGTAATATGCGTATTTGATGAAGAATTCGAGCGCGCGTGAAGGCTCTTTGGCAAAATGCGACCTTTTATCTCTGAGGCTTTGTGTGTTTTTTGTTTTTTGGTTTTTGTTTTTTTTTTAAATGGCATTTTCGATGAACGCTGTTGAGGAAATGTTTGGGTGATTGTTGCTCGTTCGTTTAGTGCGTGCCGTGCATTGTTATATAAATGAAAACGTGGATATATGCGATCATGTATACGTTTTTGTTTGTTTGCGAAAGATGAAAATATGAAGATTAAATCGACGAAATTCATTTCTTTTTGTGAAGTTTATTCAATCAATTTTGGAAATTGAATTTTAGGAAAATGTGTATATAACATCAAAGAGATGTTATTAAAATTTAAAGAAACGATATAGCGCATATCTGTACAATAAAATGTTATTTTTCAAAAATTTCTTTGAAGTTATTTCGAAACTGAAATAAAACATTTTTACGACCTCTATTTTTTACCAACGTTTTTCACATTCTCGCGCGCCACACGAATTTTACACTCGTGTCGAAACCCTTTTGACCAGTTCACACACAAATTCGGCGTCGGACTAATACATGAATAACTTTTTTTTAACCATCGCAATAACAAACGCAGCCGCACTAAAAGCGCGCATTTACGCGAAAGCAGACTCTGCACAAGCCACAGAGCGACTGCACTTTGAGTCAAGAACCGCATAAAAACAAAAGGCGGAATCGCACGCGCGACAGGGGAATGGGCTTTCGTGAAAGCGTGGCGGTGGCGTATATAGTCGGCGTTTTCTTTACGCTCGCTGCCTAGGCGCCGCCGCCGCCGCGGCTCATTATGTTTCGGAAGTCAGGAAGCACCGCAGGTGAGGTACTACTCTCCTGTATCGCGCTTTTTTCTGCCGCTGGAGTATAGCAATTAGGATTGAGGGGAAATTGCGAGAGTTTCGACGGGTGTGAGAGTGTTTTTGTGGAGGTTGATGCGGTTGGTATAAGACGATGGGTTTTTGATTCTTCGCTGTTGTCACTTTCTTTGGTGAGAAAGAAACTGTTGCAGGATAAGTGAAATTTTACTAGTGCGGCGGGTTCGGAAGATGTGGTCGATATTGATATGTAAGTAGAATCCTTGTTGTGTATAGATTTCCATAAATTTTGTATTGATTATGTATATAGCGCAAAGAACAATATAAAAATATCAGAAACGTTGCATTTATTCCAGTTAAACGTACATTACAGTTTGTTGAAAATAGAACTCGTAAATAATGTAAAACGTTCTCTCCAACTTTTGTCGATACCTATATACATTTACAAGTTTATCGTATTTTCGGCTATTCCTGCTTTAACTTGCAAAAATCGAATAGCTATAAATATAAACTGGAGCAACTCATCAACGATTTAGGCCATTACTAAAGTAACGAGAGATTCCTACATGAATTATTAGCATTACTAAAAATTTTCAAATTAACTGGGAATATTTTGAGGAAGATCTATCGCATCCATTAAACTATGATTTATCAAGTACCCCGATTTTGCATACTACTTATTCGCATTGTAAAAACAACAAAGGGAGCCGATCGTTTTCAAGCCACTTTCTTTTTTTATGAGCATCGTATAGGAATTTAAATTAAGTTTGCATTCGATCAACACAGAGGTCGATTGTATATAAGTCGTAAAAGAATAAGCAGCCCCGTGTATATAAGCTTTACGGTAATTTACATTTTCTCATGTAAATTTGCTAAACAAAACTAAAACTTAACGATCCAATCCCATAAAAGTTTGTTATTACGCTACTTGTGAAAAAAAATCGATTATGTTTCCTTATCTAAAAGCATAGCAGTAAAATAGTTTTTAAAAGGCTTTAACAGCTCGCTGCCCGTTTATACATTGCTCGAGAAAATGACTTCATATATATACGTTCGGCCTGTAAAATAATTGATTTATAATTAAAATTATTTTTCACAGAATAAATTAAATTAGCTTTTTTATTAATGCGGACACTGCTATATACCTATGTAAATCGTGCAATACTACTTGCTCGGATTTACTGATAGAATGAAACAATTTTTTTTTCTGTTATTAATATAATATTTATACCTATACAGTTATACCAAACCAGCCTCATCACGCCAAGAACAAAAATATTGTTCCTCTAGCAATGCCCAATCCTATAACAATCAAAGAAAAAAAAACTGTACTATACCTACCTCTTTAGCACACAAAAAAGGCCGATTCTCTATACTCCTTACTTCATGCAAAACCTTGATCATACAAAGTTAGTACACTCGAAACCCCTCTTATATACCTTCCCTCAACCATCCGCGAACCCTCAATACAACGTCCCTACATATATATATTACACACATTCTATACCGATTTTGGTCCCTCTCTCTACCGCGCGGGGCGTAACTCGAGCAAATCGGGACCGGCGCGAAAGCCGCGCCACAGAACTACCTATATATATAATCCCGACCCGCGAGCGAGAACGCGAGCCTTGACCAATCTCGCCTTCTCTTCTCGCGCGAGCGAGCGAGCGAACGAACGATAGCGAGAACGGCCGTACAGCGATAGCCGCGCGCGCAGAGCGAAAGGCTGCGCGCGTGCACTTTGCGGACAATGTTTTTTGCTTGCGCGCGTTCTCTCGCCGCCGCGCAAAGTGCACATCGAAGCTGACTGAGGTTTTTTTTCTTCCTCGATCTGAGATAAGCTGCGGTTATTTTGAGTTTTGTTGTCGCGAGATGGAGTGAAAAATTATGATGGTTTTGGGGGGAAGGAGATGTATGTGGCCGGAGTAAATTGAAGTCGGTAAAGTGTTAATACACTTGAAGAAGGATTTTTAATCGCTTTTTAAATTTATGACTTGCGGCGCGTGCGGAATATTATTGCCTGTTTACTTCAAAAGTCCACTTTTATTTTTTTTTTACGTTTCTGGCAGTTACCGGCGCGTGTTAAAAGTAAACGCCCGGTGAAATTGGCAAAAACGTGCGTTTTGACCCGTTTTGTTTTCGAAAAGAAAGTGACACGAGTTAATGCGGCCGTTGAGTTTTTGGAACGCTTTTTCTCCGCTCAAAAAATCTTCGTATAATTTTTACATAGTTATAATTTCAGCAATTTTCGCATTAACCGCGGTAACCTCGTTATCATACGCTCATTAAGTAGCATAAAAAAAAAACATTTCTAAAAAGTGAAGTTGTTAAAAGTAAGAAGCCGCCTCGATTACACGTCACACGCGGAACGCAAAAGTGACTATAGTTATATATATACGTATCGGTCAAACCATTTTCTCCGATCAAATCGCGCGGAATTTTTACCCTGCAAAACTCGTTTCACGTATACACAATCGTGGCCAACAATCGCCGCAAAAATGCTGAAACCCGGTCTCCGTTTCCTACACACAACAACAACATAGCAACTTACATCGGCCATTATCTCACAATTACATAAAGCCACCCTAAAACGAAAAAAAGCCCCTCGAAATGTCAATAAAAACTCCAACGCAGTCGTACAAATCGCACGGAATTCGCCTCTTTTTCCACTACCTATGTATATACAATGTCCGCGATACAATTATCTCTTGCGAAAGCTCGCGCTATATATATTACATCTCTCTTGGAGCCGCGGGCCTCTAGCCTCGATTCCGCGGGGCTCTTACGTGCGGCATTATGAAAAACCGGCCGGCGGATCGCGTGCGCGTATTATATCAATTTGAAAGGGTGTGTGTGTGGGCCGTTTAGCGGTTTATATCCGCGCTCGCCCCGCGGTGACTTCGACGCGCGCAGTGACGGGAGTGAGCGACCGATTGAAGTCGATGTGCGTGCGGCGGCGGCCTATTGTTAAGGACACTTTGGCGTTACGGCCGATTGGCAAGTGGCGTGGGATTTTTCTAGCGATCGCGAGAGCCAGATTGGTATCAAGGTTGCAGCGCGTTTTATTAGCTAGTGATTTTCACTTGGTGTGCAATCTTTCTTTACCCTATGGGCTCGAAAGGATATATGATACCGTTTGTTACAATTTTCTTGGTATGAAGAATATTTTAGGATTGAACGGGAGGCGAGCTTTGTCCTAATTAAAAATTATTGCAAAATTAATTAATCACTGGAGTGGAAGAATTTATTAATAAAGTGTGAGGAAACATCGATGTGGGTCGTTTAAAATAGTCTGCGAGAAAATACAGCACACTCCGTAATACACTGCAGTGGTAGTTTCTAAGACGAGGCGAGAGCGAGTAACTGTGACAGTTATTTTTCAAAAGTAGATTAATATTCTAATGTAGCTTGGAATACGTGTAGTTTAAAAAGCAGTATTTCGAAAAGAGGAATAATTCATGTAACGACTTTAATTACTCTTTTTTTTTTCTTGACCTTTTTAAATACACTTTTGCAAACGATTAATTTCGATACGAAGAAAATGCGGTATCTTGTGTTCTAGAATGGTGATTATATTCTATATCAATGACACTATAGGCGTTAGATAATTGTTGAATTAGTATAATTTTATATGAATACCTAAAGATATTTCATTTGCAAAATCCAGTTTTTTACTTTTGTATAAGTATAACGGTTTCGTATAGTTTGAAAAGGGTAAACGAACGATTAGCGAGCCATTTTTTAGAATTTCATTCATTCTGATAGACAATTTTGACAGAAATATAATTAAATCTCTTCGCAGAAGTATAATTCAACCGAATGTTATAACTTTGATGATTTATCTTACTACTCGCACGACTATGAATTCATTGATATACATCCCAGGGAATGTTATCTTAAATGTATGTAACAAGTAATTGCTACTCTCATGTAGGATTTATCACACAAATCAGTTACTGAAAATACAAATAAATATTGTGCAAAAATATTATGTTCTAGACTTATATTACTTGTGGGCTTTATTCTTTTATCGATTTTTGTATAATTTAAAAGCAGTAACTCTTATTATAATCTATAAATAAAAAGTAATAATCTTACGTTTTATTATACATGTATAACGTGTATAAAACGAAAAAATGTTATTAATTCTTACTAATTCTCATTAATTCACCTGGTTTGTAGGTATATCATCAATTTACTTATCATTGCTATTCGCGCTAATAACATCGAGCAATTAATGCATTTATTTTCGTAATAAGTTAACGAATTAGGTTACTTTCAATCTACAAAAAAACCGTAAATGATTACTCCTATATATTTCTCAAACAAAATTCTCGCATATTATGCTACTTATACACACAGCCAACTAGCAAAAAATCATTTTACATTTTACAGATATTTATTTAAATATTCGCCTATACACGTTACAAATTATTTTGCAAATAATTATTCATATAACCGCTCGATAAATTACTACCGCTTAGACATTCACTCGACCACCGTTGCGTTACAATTTTTCGCCTCGTTGTAAACGCAAGCTCTCGTCCCCCCTTCTCATCATACTAAAGTACCGATCCAATCGCGCGTACAACAACCATCACGAGCAACGACTTTCGTCTCGGTAACCCGAACCTATTGTCTCCACGCCTATTACCCCTCCGCGAAACCACCCCTTAAATTTGCAGGTTCCCCGTAGTTTCCGTAACGCACGGAAATTTACGATACATATAATAATACGCCCTCCGCGTGTAAAAGGCGGACAATTTCGGCCGAATGCATCGTAAAAGCGCGCCGCGGTGCGCAATCTACATATAAGGCGGCGTTTAATAATTTACGCGGACGCTATAGCGAGGGAAACCAGTTCACTCTTGTCCCTGTCTCTGTCTCTTCTCGCGTGTAGCATACAGCAGAGAAAAAAATGAACGCATAGACGCCCGTTACGTAAGCTCGCACTCGCGCGGTTAATTATTACAATTACAATGCCGCGCCGATTTCGCGTATGCAGATATCTCTCGCATAGGGCAATTTTTACCGCGGCGGGGAAAATTAAATTTTCCGCGAATGGAGGTGTTTTGATTGGATCGGTTATTATTTTCGTACGAGTAGCAGGTATAGAGTCGTGCACGTGTATATATATGCAGGTATACAGGTGAGGTTTCAGAGCCGCAAGTGCGAGGTTCGGAGATAATGCGCGGATGCTAATGGGAGAAAATTTGAGAGGTAATCGCTGCGGGATGATTGTACCGGCGAGCTGTATGTAAAAATGGAAATAACTAATTCTGAATGGCGTTACGTATGAGTATGGTGTGCACGAGCGCGGCATTCCGATGTGTATGTGGTATTTTAAAAATATACGACGACTTTGCGCTGTAATTTCGGACACTGAAATACCTAATCTAGGGGTTTCACAAATTAATTATACGGCTTATGTAGGGTGTAGCGAGAAGAAAAAAAATTCGGTTATGTCACATGTCTGACTATACTCTGCATCGATCTACTGCTGCAACGTTGTCTCCTTTACTTCGCAGACTTTCATTAATATATTTATCTCATTTCCACTTTTTTTTTAAGATTCGAAACACTTTGCGTCGTGTATATTATCAGATATTACAACGTTTCCCATGGAGAACGAGCTCACCGAGAGCATATATATTTTTCCTCGCGTAAATAGTTGTGCTCCTATACATTTCTGACATCAGATATACTCTTTGTACTCTGTTATTACGCAAAATATCACCTTTCAATACACGCTCGAGTTGATTTATTAAAGTCCGCGAAAAGTAATGTGTATATTCAAAGCGCGATGCACGAGATGCCGTTAGTATATAAACGTAACGATATGAGCGTCGTATCAATTCCATTTGCTAAATATATAACTAACGATATGAAACATGTGTATAAGCAGAGGCTATGTATAAAGTTCGTGGGAAGTGAGTTTTCCAAGACTTCGGCGAACGAGTCTTTCTTTTCTACGCTACTTAACGGCAAAACTCGAAATCCAAAACCTAACGCTTTTCCAAACACCTGTGTGCAACTTTCATTTACGACCAGCTATAAGTGCCACTCCGGCTTGAAACTTCCCCCTTCCACTTCCTGCGCGAGAAAGAGACGCCGCTATATATAATACACACACGTGCATCACGTACAACCGAACTTGATTTCACCGGGGCGATGATGCATTATAAACTCATCCGTCTTCTCTTACATTCACGTAACGACGCGCCTGATTCTTCTTCTTCTTTTTTCGTGTGTACGATGCTCGCGTCATATAGGTTTCGCTCGAGCAAATAAGATTTTGCGGTCTTCGTATAGGATTTGTTTCGGTTTCAGTGGTAAAAGTGATATGTTTCAGAAAACTCGGTGGCTTGTCAGTTACCTGCATAGTATAGATATATGTATAATGTGGTAGGAGGCGAGCTTTATGTAAGATTTGGAGCGAAAGAAAAAGAAGTTTAAAAATTCTTTGTATGATATATAAGTATATATATATCGGATCGATGGCCCGGGGGTATATCTTTCGATGTAGGTGAAGTATTATATAACGCACGAATGTATAGCAGAGCTGGCACATACACTCGAGAATAAAAGTAATATAAGTATAGCAGGTTTGACTTACGTGATTGGGAAGATTTAGTACCGTGATTATTTATACAACTCACCTGTAACAAAGAGAAAAATGTGGTACAATTAATGTCATATGTATATTTGAAAAGCGTTATAGAGTGTAAATATGTATCGAATAATTATATGACAAGTATATAGTTGGGAAATATAAATATATGGGCTGCAGAAATATTTTTTCATATCCACTTATCATAAAAAACTTTCTTATATTTAAAGTATATATGATCCCCCGGTCTATTAACTCGTTCGAGGCCTAACGATATATATGCTAAACTAAAAGATTTGAATTACAGCCGGTAAATCATGACTTAACGCATTTCCTACTGTAAATTTACGTCTTGCAAACTGTTAAGAAACTGGGTCTCTCGTAATAAGAGAAGCCGCCGCGAGTGTAATCCTAATCAACCAATAAACTCGTATAATAAAATGAAGCAAGTATATACGTATATAGGTATTACATTATATATTTTCGAGGTTTCAAAGCCCACACCGTGAGATAATTCCGTCAAAACATTTCCAAACTGTACTAATATACCTCTCGTCCCGAATTTCACGCAGCGGCACTGTAAATCCAGTCAAGTTTAAGCCCGTCCTCAAGACGCGAGCTACTCCCTTATCACTTCATCGCGTGTTGCGCAACTTTTTACTGCCTTCCTCACGTACAAACATAAGTACACGCGCTCTCGTATATATACGCAAAGTGCGTCTTTCCTTCTCCCGTACAGAGCGAGGGAAGTTTTGAAACGACGCGCGCGTATTTCATTAAAATATATATACCTACGTATGCGCTATTGCTTTCAAGCGGTGAGAGATATATAACCCGAGCAATTTGTATCTGGTAGCTCGCGGTGATTTCGTACTTATCGGGGTTTACGCGCGCGTTGACGCTCGATGTTGCATTATGCAAATATTTGGTAGGTGTATGTGTATATGTGCGCTGTGAAGTGGAGGTACGAAGCTTGTAAGGTACGGTGTAGGCTAACGTTATAAATTTCGGAAGTGTCGATGTTTCGGTATCGCGACATGCCGTAAAGCGGTATTCAGTACATTGAATATAATTAAAGGTATCTTGGAATTATCTAATTGCAGTTTTGAGGTCGAATAATTAAATCTCATTTATTATCGTTTGATAAATGTATAATGAAAGAATGAATTCATTTTATAATGCCACGTGATCCTAAAATTTTTAAGCAGACGTTAATTGATGTAATTACTTAACGAAAGCTTTATTTCTTTCTAAATAATTAAAATTATTAGATCTGCTTGTAACACATGTATATGAGCAATTCGCTGGAGAATGTACCAAAAAGTGGTTCCAAAAAAAAAAAATAAAAAAAATTTTGAGACACACTTCTGTTGATATGAGAATCGGAAAAATCGGCCCATATGGTGCAGAGTTAGGTGCATTTGAAAATCGCGAAAAATGACCAAAAATGACCAAAAATGATTGAATTACGGGAATTTGGGGAAAATCGCTCATTTTTTATCATTTTTCGCGATTTTCAAATGCACCTAACTCTGCGCCATATGGGCCGATTTTTCCGATTCTCATATCAAATTAAAGCTCTTTTCTTCTACTTAAATTGCTTTTTTGTGGAATTTTTCGTTGTCACCTTTAAGAGCTTGCTATTGGTTAATCATCACTGACCACTTTTCGTCAATTTTTCCCATGTTAAATT
>UXGD01000116.1:0-94064 GCA_900474315.1 Torymus auratus
TAATTTTTGTAAATACTAATGAATTTGTAAATTATTGAAAAAACATGTAGAATGAATAAACATATTTTATATTTGAAGTATATAATATACATGTAGGAGGGATAAATTGATTTGGAGGAAGCTAAGTGCCAATATATTGACGGCGGTTTTTCATAATTATTCGTAACATTTTTATTCAATTCTAAATATATATTTTTCATTTTCATAATAGACTCGTTAATATTCGATTAATTTTACGTATACTTTTTACTTATTTCATTAAATTATCAATAAATCTCGATTATTATCATTTCACTACCCACACGTAACCCCTCCCCGTCATACAAACCAATATACCCTGATATAAAACAAAAACCCGTCGTAAACACCGAAATCCAAAAAATTTCATAAACAAAAACGCGCGACGACTACGAGAGAGATACTTGCGGTCGTGCGGGACTACGGCATGAACCGCGCCGAAAGAGACAGACGCAAAAGCCGAATTTTTTGCTGACACCCTATGTATATACCGCATATGCAGAGAGTCGTCTCGTAAAGCTCGCTGCGCTTCATATACGGCGTGTGTATATATATATATACCGCGAAATATCAGCGGGCATCGCGCGACGCGGAATCCCGCGCGGCTTTTTATTAGATCGTCAAGGCGCCGACACCGCCGTCGATGCTTTTTCTACACTGTACACGCGTATATATGCGCGACAAAGGCAGCGGCAGCAGCTCGGCTCTGCATGTATAAACTTCGGGTCAACGACTCGCGCGAGCGAGCGAGCGAGCTCGAGCGCTACACTTTACCTCCGTTTCCGCGAGAGCGCGTCGGCTTTCGATTTCTCAGCTTCGTCTTCTTCTTCTTCTCCTCCTCTTCTTCCTCCTCGCCGTCTCTTCGTCTTCCTTCTTCCTCTGTGAAGACCCTTTCCGCTCGACGCGCGTGTATACACGTGTTGCACGTATATATATACGTACGCGCCGGCTTCTCTTTCGCTGCTCTTTTACGGCGTACGGTAGTGTGCGTGGATATATACGTGTGTATACGCGGGTTTAGGTACCTGCACGACGTCGACTTGTCTTTTTCTTCTGCTTCGCGCTCGAGTTTACACAGTTGGTCGAGCGAGGTTACCTAATTATCCGTGAGTTAGTCCAATGACGAAACGACTCCGAGCATCGTTACCACTTGGCTCAACTCTTCTTCTTTTGCTTCGTTTTTTTTTTCTCCTGGCTGCGCGGCGGCTCTTTTCTTGCTCTATGCGCGTGCGCCGTTGCGTTTAATTACGCTGTTGATGCTATAGTGGAAAACGGAAAATTCGCCAGAATTTCGGTTGTAATTGAATTAGGTCTAATGGCAGAGAATGCGAGAGTAGTCGTTTACATTGGCATAAATCGTGTCTCGAAGAAAACAAAAATGTTCAATCTTGGAGTAATAAAAGGCACGCCGATTCAATTTCACGCCCATATCAATAGATTTGAGATAATATCAATAATTTATAGGTCTTGTAGTTTACCATTGCAAATGAAGCATTCCTACTAGAATGTTAAACCAGTTACACATGGTTGACTTGTTGCCGAGCATTACACAATCGCGATAGAATCAGTTTGCATATAATGATATTTCGAAGGGGGGTCGACACTTCAACTATGCTTTCTATTGATGTATAAGTATACTTATATTGAATGTTTGGAATACTAAAGTAGAAAACACAAAGATACGATATAGTATTATTATTCTATTCATTAAATTCAAATTAAATTAGATCTATATTGCTTCTTGAAATCGAACTACTATACTACTTTTTGTAAAATATTATTTCCTTGCCGTACAATAAAACTATTTCAAGTACTATTTACGGCACGACAACAGTATATATTCTTATTTACTTATTTCAACATCGTTTGCGTACGCTATACGACAATTTTATCAATATTTCCACATTAGCTATCCATTCATCTTATGTAGAAGTCTTCTTTGTAACACTTTCTTAAAATGCACTGCGTATACACGAGCTAAACGCAACAGCACACACACACACGTACGTACACATGTAAACGTATCATCCTCGCTTCTTTTCAACGGCTCCTCGCTTCTCTCCTCGCACAAAAGCGCGATAGGCCAACACTCCTCTCCGGCGCCGAGTGTTTGCTCAACTCGCGCGCGCGCGCTTATAACACATACATACACATACACATGCATACCTTATATACACTGAGGCCGCGTGAATATATCGAAGAGGCGCGATTATTAGAGACCGCGACAAGGCGCACGGTCATCGGCGGAGAGGAGCTAGCGTACGCGTGCCTTTGTGCGCCACGCGATAAGTGTTCCGAAATCGGGTCACCGGTCTTACGTGTTATATGCGCCGCTGCTGGGTTTCTTTCCCGCGTCGAATATTACTCCTTCTTCTTCTTATTTTCTCGGTAAGAAACGAGTAACGACTACTACTACTTGCTCTTTTATATCGAGCGAGCGAGCGAGCGACTCAAGGATTTTCCCTGATCTATTTTTGGGCTTCTCGTGCGCGCGGGAGTGTGTGTATGTACGCGTCGATCGGCAGTGGCGGATGAGTGCTGCTGTGGTGATGGCGACATTATGGAAGCCGTGGGTGGACTAGAAAATTCGGTGGTTTAGAGTTTAGGTTTGAGCTTAGATGATGAGATGGGTAATAGGGATGCTTTGTAGTAGCAGTTAACGACTGAAAAGTAGACAAAATTTCAATGTAATATATACAAATTAATAATTCATTTTTGTTCAAAATTGTTATGATATAATCAATGGAAAACAATTATGTAGAATTTAAGAAGTTTTAGTTACGAAGTGCCGACTAGTGGCTTCAAATCATTCGTAAACATATTTTTAACCAACCCAAAAATCACATGTTAAACTGGAGAAAAGTTTTATCAATATTTGATGAAAATTACAAGTCATTCGAGCCAACAGTATTCGAGAAGTTTCTTTAAAAAGAGATCTGGAGAAATGATCACGTGTAATGTGAAACTTTGTACATATACTTCTGTACCGTCTTATATACCGTTTAAGTGTTTGACAAATTTTGATTTAAAATGTACATTAAATTATGATAAGTATATTAAATAATTATTGCATCTTGGTTTCGGTAAATTGTGAAAAACGAAAGAATACATCATTAATATTTATGCTCATTTCCAAAAGCGATTATTATTATTATTAAAAGATCGCAAGGCCGGGCGGCTTCAACAATATTACCTATACTAAACAATCTTATCTCGAATATTTAAATAATGCGCCGATAAGAAGGTCTCGCGCCACTTGCATCAATAAATCGCCACTTAAATTCGAATGTCGATCAAATTTTAAATCTTACAGTCGCAATAACGTATTTCTCCCGTCCCGATAGTCAACTGCCATAAAAAAACTAAAGAATTTGTACATCGTTTCATTATCTTGTCTGACAATACAAGTGTGTACTCATAATTAAACAATAACATATATCAGTAGCAGGTATATTCATAGCTTGAAATATGCCTTTTATATAGTGTACATATTTTTTCAGTCCCAACCCTCAATATTCCTTATCACCAAATTGTTTCCACATTTAAAGTAAGAGCATCTCCCTAAAAAAAACTAAAGATAACTCCAACCCCAGCCCTTCCCATACTTTAAAAGATTTCTAAACCCGAGAATGATGAATAGATCGCTCCACGAGCAGCAGCGACTAAACGAGATGAATTCCCCGACAACAGACGAATACCAGACACGCGCGCATACGAGAAATCCGTATGGATACGTCACGTGGGAATTGGCTTCCTCTCATCCATTGACCGCATCACCGCTGTCGTCGTCGTCTAGCCCACATAGCAGAACCTAAGATAGAGAAGCAGCGCAGACGCGGCGATCGATCTTGCGGAGAGAGAGGAGCGCAGGGAGAGCCTTTTGACATTGGCTTTGCGCTTCGCAGATTCGCAATGCCTGCGGACGCGTATTATACTATGCTGACGCGTACACATGTATATACATACGCGAACATTGTTATTCACTTTCGAACGTTTATATACGCAGAGAGATGATGTATAAGTGCTCTTTAATTGTCGTCGAATTGAAAGAAGTTTTCCCTGCTCTCTCTCTCCCGAGGGTATAATCTGTGTGAGAGAGAGAGAGAGAGAGAGAGGCTGAAAGAACGGCGATGGCGCGGTGGTTTTTCCGAAGGGAAAACTTTTCCTTGCGCTGCGAGCCCGTCTGCCGATAAACTTGTGCCGGGACTCTTCATGGCGCTTTAACCGCTTAGCGAATCGTCGGGGATATTGTTTTCGACTTCGGCTACATAGGTTTACGCAAAGTTTTATAATTTCAATTCTTATACGGGAAGAGGACGGCGAATACAATACAAAATTTTCCTTTTGTAAAAAGATATTGAACGAGTGAATTTTATGCATGTCAAGGCTACGAATCACAATATAATTCGTATATACGTGCATCTATAACGATTCATAAAAGGAACATGTCATGACACAGCAGAACTCGTCTAAAGTTTTTTCCTCCCCGCCGTTTTTTTATCTTGTAAACTTGATCCCTGCGGTACATCCCCAAAATGTTCATAGAGAGATACAAAAATTTTTTCATCGACTACGTCCCGAGCAAAAACTCCGCTCGCGAATATATATATCGATCATCCCGAAATAAATCGTCATCCCTCTGCACCACATCGCGAGACAATGTTTTCCTTCTCTCTCGCTCTCCCTCGTTTTTTCTCCATCCACCACACAAAAAAGCGGGGCCTCATTGTCGCACGTATACTCGCGGGTATTCGGGATGCGCGCGACCTCCACTCGCACATGTTCATCTCAAAGCGAGAGGAACAACATAAGGGAAGAAAGCGCAGCAGCCCCCCGAAGAGGTGCGCGCAAGTGCAGAGAGACGACGTATAGGTCACAGGTACCGAGGGTCGTGTCGTCGTGCTACGCGCGTATATATATACACGTACATATAGACGGCGCATGCACCATACAATGCGCTGGTGGTTCCATTGTTGTGCCAGCGGCAGTAGCTGCTTTCGTCGTCGTACGTGCCTACACGCCTCGTGCGGACGATCAGCCGAAAACTGCACTGCCGAGAGGCACCGGGGATTTAATTATTTTACGACGCTGCGTAGGTATATGTATATATAGACGCACTGCTATACACTGCGAGTCTGTATATATGCGCGCGGGGTCTTCACCTGACGACGGGGCCGGTTTATCTCAGGCATCTCTGCTCGGCGGCACCGGTCGGAAGTTAATGACCGGAGGCGACAGCGGCGACGACGACGCTCGCTTGCTCGTCGATCTGCCTCCGGGAGTTGTAAATCCATCGGCGAGGGTCGCGCAAGGAGCGATTTGTACCTTCGGCCAAGAGACACATTGTAAATTTTGCAGAGAGAGAGCCGAGGTGAGGAGAAGGACACTGGTGTGTAGTGCGCACGTGTTATATATGTATACACACTTGTGCACGGGCGTGATTATTCCATTGACAGGTTCCGCTGTGGATTTTTGCCTGTTCTTATAGATATTGCACAACCTGCCGATGACACGTTTATATGGAGAGGTGCAACACGTGTCTCGCGAGCTTTACGGGGGTCGAGTTTTATTTATTGCCCGCTCTATTTGTGAACGTTTAGTGGCCCTGTATTTCAGTTTATTACTATGTATTATCGGCTGTCTATGTTTAGGTGCCTCCAAGCGTTTGGAGATATATTTTATGGGCTTCGTAAATTGTTCGCTAAGGTTGAACAAAAATTAAGGAAAGAATATTGATACGGAAAGGTTAATGTTGCATTAAATTCGTATATCTACATCTAGCTTGGAGCTTTTAAGGAGAGGAAAAGCCACAGAGTAATATACTGATCTCGTATGAACCTTTGTTCGTTTAAAATTTTAAAACTCGTTCGTATACCCGCATAATCAACCTTATCTTAAATAACGAATTTCTTTCAAAATTATATAGTTACGATCTATCGGCTCTCTCAACATTTTCAAAAAAAGTATATCAATTAAAAATTCAATTGAATCACCGATAACGCAACGTATATATACGTTTCTCAACACACCTTATCTCTTGTATATTTACCCACCATCGAGGAGGCAAAACGAGAGAGATGGAGTCACTTTGCGAAGAAGGGGGGAAAATTCAGGCTGTATTTCGCGCGAGTCAATTTCGGCCTCGATTATGCAAACTATATACCACGACGCCCGCTATATACGCAGCGATCACTTTTCAATCGTCGTCGTCTTATCTCGCGACTTCTCTCTCCTCCATGCGGGCGCTGCTCGTTTCGCGGCCGACGCGCGCCGCACGTATATAAATAGACCCGAGCGAAGTAATACTCCGATTAAGCCGGACTAGCCTGCCGCGAGAGGAAGAGAAGAAAAAGCGAAGGAGGAGAGAGAGAGCGAAAGAGAGGGAAAGGTGCCATAATAACCCATTAAAGTCATGCCCCGGGTACTACCCCGGCCGCAAACATCCTCCGACGGTTAAGTTAATTTAGCCTTGAGTAAACACCAGTTAAACTTTTAATCGCAGTCGATCGCCCAGCCGCGCGTTTCCGCTCTATACGCGGCGGCGGCGGCCCCCGCTTTATACTATATACGCGAGAGAGCGCGCGTTTACGAGACGATCAATCGTTTAACGTCGCTCGCGACCGCGCGTGCCCGCCGATTTTCAAGTTTCGACATAATCTCACCAACGTATATACGCGCCTCTGTGCTTTATATATTTAACGTATATTATATACCGACATGGTATGGTATAACTTGGATTCACTTTCGTTTTAGGTATAATGCGGTGAATTTATGCGCAAGGTTTCGATTTATTGGTCGAGATTGCTCAAAGGTTGCGTTCGTCGCATCTCGAAAGTGTTAGGTTTGAGAGTCTTATTCTTTTCATTGATCAATTTGTGGTCGATTTTTATCATATATTATATTGAACTTCGTTATAGTCGTTCGAGAATGCATAAGAATTAAGAGACGATCAAATTGTCGAACAGGAAATTAAATCATTCAATTCTCTACCGCACTGCGTATTAAGTAACGCGTCGCAAAAAGACTATCCCATTCAACAATTTACTTATATAGCTAATGATCATGAGCTGCGATAATAAAACTTAATCGTGTCCAAAAAAAAAAGCGTCCAACCTTCACGAAAGGGAAATAATTTACTTTTTTCGTCGGTGCGAAGACCGAAGCTTTTTGCTCGCTGGCATATACAGCGTGGCACGAGAATCCAGACTTCAGGCTCTCGTGCATTCGGGGGGTTCCACTTGAAAAACTGGAACTCGCGAACGCTCGCCAAGTGGGTTAGATTGGGTTAGGTTGGGTAATTATAAACCCCGGCGGGGGCAAGTCGCGTGGATAGGACACTAAAATTACCCCGGCAACTTCCGAGTATAGCCGATGCATCGCCGCAATGTTTGCGCCGCCGCGCCATTCTAGTCTATTTTCGCGCGTGTGCAATTAAGTGATCTGTGTATGACTGCGCGCCCGCTCGTTTTGCCGCGAATTAATAAATATCACTTGTAGCTCGTTACCGTGATGTGGGTGCTTGCCTTATTAATAGGTTTTCCTTTGCGTTGCTGTTTTTTTTCGCGTGTACAGATGACATAATGATGAGCAAATTAAGTTGGGATGAATTGAACTTTCGGCTTTTCGCGTGTCTTTGAGAAATTACAGCTCTTCAAGTTGATACTTTTTGCCATGTTTCTAAATAAAAAGTTGATTTAATTCCATGTGGCAAATTAACTGTCGGCAAAAACAGAAACGTTTCGGCAGTAATCAAAAGGCTGGAGACTGTGTGTACAAGAACCGAATTAAATACAAATTGAAACCTGTGCATTGCTTAAATTGCGGTTTATTACCCTTTCGTGTATTAAAGCATTATAGTTTTTTTATACCATCACATTGAATATTAAATTACAAAGCTGATTTTCTCCAAATTATCATCAAACATATACGGTTCTCCAATAACCCTACATTAAAACGGCACGTTTTAAATAGACCTACATATCCGCTATCGAATTCCCGATTCGTCATACCTCAAAATAGTAAAAATCATTAGATATACAAGTTTCGTTAATACACGCCCATCTAAGCCTCCAGATAACAGCCGCCGCTTTATCATACTCGGCTCCCGGTATCTGTATCATTATCGAAACCACGTTTCTATTGCGCTCTACGTACGCATTTCATATACAACTCCCCCCACATATACAACCACTCGAGCGTTCTTATAACAAAACCATATTATTTACGCAACGACGAGAGCCCATATACACACCCACCCTCGACCGTAAACAATGAAAACCTCCATAACGCAATAAATATGCATATATATCTCTCGCGGCAGGTTTTCGTTGCTGTATATATAATAACCGGAGTCAGTCAATCCACGCGCACTCGGCGCGCACCACATCTGCATAAATCGAAACGTAATTTCGTCTCTCACACCCATCGAATAAGATGATGATGCGTATACTACTATACGCCCTTCTTCGCAACTAGCTCTCTCTCTCTCCCCAGGGTAAGAGAGACAGGCTAGCCCGCGGCGATAATCCACATATATACACTTGCGCACTCGGCCAATATATACTCTCCACCTAGACAAAGAGTCGCCGCCGTCGGTGATGCGCACACGCAGAGCCGAGCTTACTGCTGCTGCTGTTGCTCGCGTTCACTGTACAGTGCGCAATTCCGCATAGCGCTGTAAAGAGCGCTGGAAAGAGCTCGCGCGAGAAGAAGAATGCGACAAAGAAATGGTAATAGTCACGGGCATCGTCATCATCATTACCGCTAATGAGGCAGCGCGAGCGCTATAGGTATATAAAGGCGCTATAGCGAACCACCGCTGCCGTCAAGCGTCTTCTCTCTTCCTCCTCTCCGTCTTCGTTTATCTTCGCTCCGAAGGGCGGAAAAGGCTCGCTCGCTCGCTTAGCGAAATTGGTCTATACCCGCACGGCTGTATACCTGTCCCTGTATATACAGCATCAGCAGCAGCAGCCTCCCATTGTCCTTCGGGATCTCGCTGCTGCTTTTCGGAAAGGCTTCTTCCTGCTCGCTCATCTTTATGCTCTACGAGCGCGATTTGCCATGTAGCCCGTGTCGAATCGCTTTAATGCGCGTCCCTTTGCTGATGAATTTATTGAAGAGCGGTGTGTGTTCGAGAAATTGTAACGGAGCGCATATAGCCAGGGTGAAAGAGTTGCCGCTGTCCTCGGGAACGAGATGAATGAATGTAGGGTTCGCCGAGATGGTGATCTGATAAGGAGTGTGGAAATTGTAGATTTATTTCGTGTCATTTGTTATATTCGTAATGGGGTTGTATTGGGTTCGGGTAGAAGTTGTAAACAATAATTATAGATGGGTTAAAATAACGATCAGAGAAAAGCAACTATGTGTGAAGCAAATGAATCATTCAAATTTGTTTATACTAAACTATGCAATTTTACGAAAAATTCACGTGATGGTTCTATAATATTCAGAACTCTAATTGAATTTTGATAATATAAACAGCATATGATCATTATTTTATTATATATCTAATCGTTATGTTTTATTTCTGTTTCAGGTAAGTCGCTGAAGTTAATCATACCAGTCATTTTATAAATCTTCAACGTAAGTTTTACAGTTTCTTATCTGTATGCAAAATTTTTAATAATTAAAATTCACGACAAACATCCTGGTTTAAGCGACTGGAATGTATATACGAATAAAACTTTATTCGAAAACATCAACCGACCCGTATCGTATACGTTCGATACAAATAATACCGACGATATTATACCGGCTCATTTTCATATCTCTCCGCCCAACGAACATCGGTGCGAATTTATATTGACTATTTTATTGATCGTGCAAACATACGAATTCGGCTACCGATTATCCAATACGTCATCACACACGCGTATATACCCCAGAGCCGACACAACCCACTCGAGGTTGAAAAAGACACGAAGAAAAGAAAAAGAACGATTAGAAATAGCAGCAGCAGCATCGATAAGACAACGGCGCTTATAATACGCATGATATCGACGCACGAGGTATCAGCCGCCTTCGTTTTCAAAATGCCTGCGCACACTTACATAAGCCGCAGCACGCGCCTCAGTATCGACATCCAAATAACATCTGATCATCGAATAATCCACACATTTTCCCTGGCACATATAATTGATATAACCCTTCTCTCAACCGCCAACTCCCTCTCCGTCAGTTCCAAGTCCGCGTGAAATCCGCAAAGAATCCGCGCGCAACCGCGGGAGATTTCCGCAAGCTTGCTCGCTCATTTTCTCCTTCCGCGCTGCCCTCTTTCCGTACTCTCTCTCTGTCTCTCTTTCCCCGGAGACGACGGCGCGCAAGGTTTTCGACTCAACAAGTGGGCCGATGTTTTCCGCACGCACAGTAGCGCTCGTTCGTTCGCTCGCGCAAAGTGTGTGTATATATATAATACCCGCTCCCTCCCGTGTGCATTCGCGCCTTGTTTATGCGGAGACGGGTGTATATACCTCTCTCTCTTTCTCCTTTAACCCCCCTGTGCGCGCTCACTCAGGGGTTGCTCGCCGTTTCCTGCGACGACGACGACGACGAGTTTCGCGCGGAGGGGAAAGGGACATGTCTTTCGCGTGTATCTCCGAGGTTGTTCAGGACAAAGACAGCCGCTACCATAGTGGTGGATATTGGCTGAACGCGAAGATCCGAATTTCGGGAGAGAAAAATAAGTCGGAGGAATGATAAATAAGGGGTTGATGATGAGCGCGTAAAAACCGCTATAGCCCGTGAGGATAATTAACGCGTAATGACGCGGGGATAATGGCCAGAGGTATAGTTGCGGCTTACACTATTAGTCGTGTGCGAACTGCGCATGAAACGCCACGATGATGTGCAGTTTTGCGCTCTTTGAATTAATAATAATAATTTTACTTTTATAATGCAATCGTGTCGCAGCAAATTCTGCGCATATAAGTGTTAACTCGATCGGAGCAGATAACTCCTGCCAATTAGCATGTAAGAAACGACCAGCCGCGCGCTTCCTATCTCGATCGCAACACAATCTCTCTTTATCGCGGGACAGTGCGAACAAGACCAACGGTCGGAATGAAAATGCAAAAGCGGTGGCACACGCTTAAAAAACTAGTGCACAAGACAGGCAGACAGACACAGTTTTCGCGAGTCGTATATACATCTGGAAAAAAAGCTCTTCGTATATATACCTATACACACACACGCGGCACGGAGCAAAGCCAGCGGAAGCGCCGAAAAATCGCAGAACACAGAGGCGAAAACGGGAGCTCTCTCGCGAAACGTTCTCTCTCTCTCTGTCTCTCTCAACGGCGGCATGAAGCAGAGCAAAAGGGAGTTTCTCGTGCTGCTGGCTGGCAGCAGCGGCGGCGGCGGCGCGCGCGCGTGCGAGGGGAGCGGAGGCGAAAGTGGGAGCGCAGGCGCGCGCGAAAACGAGCGCGCAGAGGAGAAAGAGCGAACTAGAGAGAGCGAGTGAGAGGGAGAAGGCGAGAGGAGTGGGGAGGGGCGCAGCGCTCCCCTCGTCGCGGAGCGTCAGTCGCGTCGCGTTCATCCGACGAGCCAGGGGTACGTCGCCGCTCCGAAATTTACCGTTTTACGTGTCTGTGTCTTTCTCTCTCTCTCTCTCTACCTTTTTTATTATATCAGCGGGCTGTTTTTCGCGCGGATATAATAATCATTCGCTTATCGGACACTGGCCGCTACTCATCATCTTGCTGTGTCGCCGCTGTCGTCTGTGTGTACACGAAGATAAATAGATAGTGCAGTAAGGTCGGCATCGACAGTCGGCTGCTGGTGGTAGCCGTTCTCTCCACTGTGCGAGAGACGTACACATACCTATAGAGAGATAGAGTGCCCTAACCTCCAAAGCCGCCGACATTTCGGAGCGCGTATAGTATAGGAAGAGAAGAGAGCTCTGCGTGAAAGTGCTACGGAGACGAATAAGAAGAAGAGGACCGGAAATCGTCGAGTGTGCGTGCTGCTGTTATATATACCGAAAGGGTTATATATCTCTCTCTTCTCCCCTCTCGACGCGTGTGTTTGTTGCGAGTGAATCTTCTTTATAATAATAATAATATATAAAACTCGGCAGCGCGTCTGCGTCGCGCGTGAACATAAGAGTGAACGGCCGAGCATCACACACGTGCCGGCTGCCTACTACTTAGTATACGCGCGTGGAATGAGGCGGGCCGTGGAAAGTGCCGGCGAACCGTGACGACGAACGAACTCGAGTATATAAGTGCCGCAGGTGATCATCATCATCGGGGCTTTTGTCGTCGGCGACTTTGTCCGTCATTGCTATCATCATCGGGGTAGGGCGCGGGTGGTGCTGCATGAGCCGGCCACGCGCGATAAGATGACGAGGGGCGCAGCGACGCTGGCGCAGGCGGCGATTTGATATTCCGCGCGGTGGTGGTGCGGTGTCTCCTTGGCGCTCCAGCACGTCGTCGTCGTCGTCTTTAGGAGAGATAAGGAGGGAGAAGCAACGACAGCAGAAGCAGCAGCAGACGGTAGAGGGTAGCTTCGTCGAGTCGGCGGATCATGCAACCGGGCACGATAATGCGCGACGTCGACAACGCGGAGAAGCTCCTGATCAACAACAACAATCTCAACAACAACGGCTCGCCCGGCGCCGACATCATGTTCCAGATGGAGGACGAGGGCCTCTCGCAGATCGGCCACGCCTTCCAGTCGGCTTATCACTCTATTGTCAGCGGACAGCCACAGGTATATAAACTTGCACATGGATATGGATTTCTTTTTGTTCCTTTTTGTGGGTATATGGCTGCAGAGAAATGCGAACTGCGAGGATTGACATTCGCCGCCTTGGTAGTATATTCAATCCAGAAGTTTGCTTCTCTCGCGATTTGCGTTATTGCTGCCGGCGAGGGAGATTTGGGTTAGCTATCATTAAGTTGGAGCGCGTGCGCGCTTGATTGGCAGGATCGTTTACAGACGAAACTGTTAGTGTATATATACCAGCGCTTACGATGGGTTTCGAGTGCAGTAAGCGCGTGGTTGTTGTTTTGAATAAGCGAATTGTAGATGCAATTAACATTGGAAACTTTTTGAGATTTGAGCTGCATGTTGCGCGCGATATGATTATGGTTCAAGTTTTTATTTTTGTACGCACGGGTAACAAAGTTATCTGGTTTTATGATACCGCTATACGTGTGTTTATGCGGCAGCGTATCGCTATAACTCTCAATATGGTTCAACTTATTTTTGATTTTATGTTTTTCAGAGCGCGAGGTGCTCCAAAATTTGTTATTGGGGCGGTGATGCTCTTATATTATATAACAGTAACGCTAAAGTTGCACTTTGGAGCATGTGTATACACGCACACCTAAGCACGTGCACACTCGAGAAGTTGCCAAACTTAATTTAGCCTTAAATAGATTGCTCAAGTTCTATAGTGGTAACTTGTGATTTGAGGTTATGTTGCCCTATAACACTCAATCCAGAAGGTTATAGAGTTCTTGTCAGTGTTCTCTCTCGAATTATTGCACATACTGCGAGCTTTATAATTACTTATTAAACAAAATTACAAAAGGTTTTAATAATTTTACTGATTTTTTTAGAAGAATTTTTATGGTCAAACGTATGCCTTTGATGTTATTTCAGTAACAGCTGTTCCATATTTCTAATACATTATAGTTGAAGTTCAATTTCATTTTTATTTGTACATTAATTAAAAGTGTAGCATTTTGTTTGCAATAACTCGGAACGATTGAGTTAATAAAAAAATGTTTAATCTGACAAAACTCTTAAAGCGATAAAATTTTTCCCAAAATTTAGACTCACCTTCCAAACTCATAAAACAAAGCCCGATAAAATCAAGCATTACTTTTTCTGCTACTTTACTCAATAATACGACAAAGCTAGCAGTAACTAAAACAAACGTCAAAAATATATCAAATCATTCTCCGATTCCACTTTTCTCCACACTATACTCGCATTATCATCATCAATAATTCATGAACAATATCAATTCTCGAAACTCGCCACAAATCAATTTTTCCTATTTCCCCGATGCGAATTCTCTATCCACAATAACACACACACACGAGATTCATGCCCGAGAGCGATCGAATCGCTCGAATTTGTACACACACACGTACCGGCTAGGTGTAATGATGCTGTGTGCGCGCACAGCCTTTGTTGTCCCGCTCGCTCGCGCACGCGTGCCCCGCTTCCCACATCCCCCGGGAGTTCCTCGGGTGTATTTTCGAGGCAGCGGGTGCGCGGAGCGATGAAAAATTGAATTGTCCCGCAGATAACGCGCGAACGCCGACGTGTGTGACGGCGCAGCCGCGCCATATATACGAAGCTCGATACATATTAGACGATCGGGCAAGCGTGAATCGGTCCGATGGAAATAACCTCGTAGATAAGGAATTATTAAATTACAGAACGCGCGCGTGGGTCATGATTCACGCGCTGGTTACTCTTTCTATTATATATACACGCGTTGGAGAATGTTAGAAAAATATATTATATCGGGCCGTGGTGCAAGGTTTTTTCTCGCTCCGATAATACGAAACTTTATTGGGCTTATCAAAGCGAGAATAGCGGTTCAATACCGCGGCCTCTGTGAGTATATAATAACGTTAGGTATAGCCGCCGCTGCGCTTAGGCATTTAAATTAAAAGAAAAGAAAAAAAGAAAATATAGAGCTGAAAGGTGCGATAAACGCAACTGGAGTGGCGTGGCGCATTTATCGGGCAAGGAAAATGTTTTCGACGTGCATGAAAAGCCACTTATAATTTATTTCGGATAACAAGGCGAACGCGCGGAGGCTTCGATCGTTTGCCGCCGCTACCGTTTCAGCCGCGAATAGGCGAGAGAGTATTAACTAGGAGTCTATAGTATCGCTCGCCATTGTCTGACGTTGGAAATATCGAACAGGCTAGACGCGTGCGCTCGCTCGCATTCATCTTACTTGTGCGTTATTCGGTTACGTAAAGGTCGCTAAAAGCGTTTAGCGGGCGGAATGGAGAGCTTTCGTGCAAATAGCTGGCTCTTTCTTTCGTAATCGATAATCCTATATCTTCCCGTCCGGGGGGATGAGAGAGGGTGGAAGCTGCGCAATGCCTGAAAGTGAAGACAGAGACTTGTCAAGGGATTTGCATATTTTATGTTTTCGGATGCGTATATTGCCGTCAGTATAACGTGTGACGGAGAGTGACAGGACTTTTAGTACGGTCGACGAGAGGCGTGCGTCGATGTATCGCGCTCGGTTATCGGTAATTCGCTATTAATCGGGTTGGAATAGCGGTGTTTATTGGTTGGAAACTTTTTTTTTATTTATTTTTTTTCTTTTACGGCGATTCGAAACATATTGAGAGATTAGTTTGGGTTACGTAAACGAGTTCTGTATACTTTACTGGAATGTGGCGATTAAATAACTATATGTAGGTGCCGGAGTTGGTTTGAAATATGGGAGTCTGATATAGTTGAGCACAAAACAATTTTAATCTTCGAAATATTCAATAGGATAGTATGTTGCTAAGCTATATTATCGTTATATACTGGTTGTCACTTGTCAACAGGTTATAAAGATTCCAATATCTCCTAAACTAATTATTATTATTACCCGGCATAGTTTAAATAGGATATTATAGTCGGTATTATTCTAATCTACGATGCATAAATATTCTATATTTTTTCTTCTTTTATGAAATCTAGTTTTACGGCATTTTATTGGTATTATGAATAGGTGAAATTTTAGATAAGCTCGCATAGTTTGTAGACTGTTTTAGACAATTTATGCTTTCATGGTCATTGCATTTCAGAGCAATGTATCTCATGCTAAAATATCCGAAAAATGCTAAACTTACGTCATTCCGTAAAAATGATCATATTTCTGTATATTGAAATACACTATATCTTTATCATTAATATTCACTTAATCATTTTATCGTAAAACTGTACATCCAACGATTAGTATAATTATTCAATTCTTTTCCTCCTTCTTCTCGCATAAAAAAGATTTTTACATAACTTTGTGTCTCAATAAATTAAAAGTATTCGATAAAAATATGTTATACCTTCGTAAACCGTTCCACCAACAAAGAACAAAATAATATTCATTACGAGCATTGGGTCAGCTCAATAAACGATACACATACATACTTTCTCTGTCTCTGCATTTAACTCTCTTAAAAAAAAAATCCCGAGTTTAACAAACGCCAGAGGCATTAGCGCTCCAATTATCTACGAATTATCAACCACGTTGATAATGATATCTCCCACCCATCCATAAAAACATCGCGCGTCACATTCCATCTCCTATACATATATAACGAAAAAAAAACGAGAGTGAGAAACCCGGAGGATCGAACGGCGCACGCGCGCGCGAGAGAGAGAGCGCAATTACTCGGCTGATTAACGCCTCGCGGATGAAAAAAGGAGGGGAAGAAAAGCACCGCCTCGGGAATATTCATGTATAAAAGCTTTCTCGCCGCGCTCCATCTGCTCGCGCGTATATAGGCGCTTCTCTCTATCGTGACGTATCCCGATTACGTCAGGAGCGAGAGAAAGAGAGTGAGAGAGCCGCTCTCGTCCTATGTCGGGAAACGGCGATTAATCGGCAACGCGGTCGGGAAAACGTATCTAGCGAATTAGCGCGCGGCGAGTGAGGGTCGAGAAAAAAGACCGGCTGGTCGACTTTTTTTTCCATTCTTTATACTTCTTTGGTATCGGTGATCGGAGTAGTAGTGACATGCGCGCGTGATAGGCTGGTCGGGTATTAATGAGACGTAGAGGTATGTAAATGTATCGGTAGATAGGTGTCGCGACGTTGATTCGAGTGTAAATAAACGCTGCTTTTTTTCGTCTATCGGTTATACTTACATACATACTAGTTCTATCGTGTGTGTATCATTAGCACGAGAATAAAAAAAAACAACGTGGAAATGATTGATATAATTACCGGTATTAAACGCTCGCTTTATTCGATAGATGTTTTACAGCGTTTAATAGGGCGTTCAATTCATTCAATTGCGCAAAAAAGAGTCATAATTTACAATCTTGTTTTGTAATCTGATTTATTCGCTCCTTTATACAAACGCACGCAGTTATTAAAGTAAAAACGCGACCTTTTAAAAAGCTTTTTATTACATTTCATATACAATGGTTATTTTATTACTGCGTGCTTTACATATTCCACGCATATATACACATTAAATTCACAGCGTTGAAAATCGTCCCCGCAGTTTGTCGCACAATCCACTCGATACTTTATTCCCACATTGTCTCTTTCTCTCGCCGGGGGCAGAATCCCGGGCTTTTATATATAGAAAACAGCCGCGGAGAAAGAAGCAAAAGGGATTATAAGGAAATTAAATTTCACGCGATGAAATTCAATTCATCCTCTTTCTCTCCCGCGATGCAAATACATTTCACTTTTACGGCTTTAGCTTCTTCTCCCGGCGTGCGCGAGCGAGCAAATTCCGCGGGATCTCGCGCGGAAATTCTCTCTTACTCGCTCGCTCGCGCAGCCACGTACTTTTCCTTAAAACTTGGGAGGCACGCGCGCTCGCGTATATATATACGCGCTCTCTCTCTCTCTCTCTTACCTCGTCCTCGCGTCTTTCTCTCGGTCTTTGAAAAAGCGGAGGAAAGGGAGGAAGGAAAAAAATAGCGGATTAGACTTTATAATATAAAAGGCGAGTCTCTATATAGGAGGGAGAGAGAGAGGTAGTTTATTTAAATCCGCGGCGCTGCTGCAGCAGTGACTCATCATCTTGGCATTGTTTCGTTAAATGGAATTTCTATCTAATTTAAATGCGACTTAGCCTAGAAATAATACGATTATGCGTTAGCTTATTCTGTTTGTTAATCTCCTTTGCACGCCATTGTTAGCCGTATAGAGAGCGAGAGAGAGAGAGAGAGAGATCTGCTGCTGCATCCGCGCTGCTGCTCCTCTATCTCTCGCTCTAGAGCACGGAGCAGTAGCTTATTCTCTCTCTCGCTCTCTCGTCGCGGTACCCTTTTTGCGCCTTACTGTACATTATTTCAGTACAGTCCACATCGCCGCTATATAGGAATCCTCCCCCCTGGCTTCGCTCGCTCGCTCAGTGACGCTCATTTGCGGCACGCACGCCCGCGACACCGAAAAAATTAACGAACTTTTATCTTCAATTTCATGCAGACGCGCCGCGGCGGCGAATTTAATGCAAATCGCCGCATTAACTTGAAAATTAACATTTTAATATGTAATCCTTTCGCGCGCGCGCGCGCGAGCGCCGCATAATCATAGTTTGAAAAGTCGCGCTCATGCTCGAATGGCTCGCGCCCCGCGCGCGGTAGCTGGAAGTGAGAGCTCTCGGTGCATTTATTTTATTACGGCTTTCAAGTTTTATGGCCGAACTCGCGTAAAGTATTAATTTATTTTTCCCTCAATAATAAACTCCCTTGTACAATTAAGCAATGAAATATTTATCACAATATATACTTAACATTAATCCCGTGTATAATTATAAAAATATGCGCATTCCATAGATGATAACGCGCAAATTAACGGCACCCATTATATATATAGTTGTAAACAAAACAAGTAGCAAAGTTCATCTTTGCACTTTCGTTTATTTGCGAGCTTAAAGTCAGCAGCCGGCAAGTGTAAAATATTAACTAGCTAAAGTCTCGAGCGTGCGCAGCATCAGAAATAAAGTACGACAGCGCGCGAGGATCTATTTAGTTTGAGATCCACTGGCTGGTGCTACACCACCGGTCAAACTTTCGCGTGTTAATTCCGCCTGAAACGGTTGCGCGCTCGCTCGCTTGCCGGTACAGTCTCCTTTCAAAAGCAAGTTCGCCCGTTACCGTAATTCACCAATTTTGCCTTGAAAAGTGTACGCGAGCGAGAGCGAGCGAGAGCAGCTTGCAGCGGCGCGCTCGATCCGGGAAATTTAAGCGATCGCTAAATCGAGTGCCGTTTCCTGCGTCTCGGTGCGCCGTGCAAGAGCGTACTACAGTGCGCGCGTTGTGTGTTCTTAATTTATGGTCGAAAATATTTGTATTAATTCAGTTATTAAAAGCGTCAAAGGTGTTTAATATTTTTTATATAGCTTCTTTTTTAACAAAACTTTCAATTTTAATGTTTTTAATGTTACATCCAAAATAAGTAATGTGTTTATTTATCTCTTATATTCTTAAAGAAGTTATATATACCAAATATTTATTTACCAAAAATTAACGGAACAATAAATTACCATTGAAACTAGTTCATCTGCGATCAATAGGGAACATCTCGCGCAGTTTCTCGCTTCTATTTATAAAAATTATAGCTCAAACATCTTCCACGAAATTGACCCGGCATTAATTAACCAGTAGCACACGCCAGAACCGAGGCACTCCTAATCGACTGCTCGAACGCTCGCCATTAGACTCTACCGCTATACCGCCGCGCGTCACCGCTGTTTTTCGCGCGCCGTTCATAAATTAGTCGATATATTCAACCGACGACATTTATCACGCCGTAAGCTCTCTCTCCAGTGGCACACAAAAAACAACGCGAAAACACAAGGGAGGCGAACCGAAGCGCCAATGCGACGAAAAAGAAATTAAATAACTCTATATAATTTCGCAAAATTTATCGCATCCTCCGCCACCGCCGCGACCTAATACGACGAATCGCGAATTTCGCGTGTATAAGGCACACATAGAAAGAGAGTATATAGGGAGGGAAAGAGAGAGAGAGAGAGAATAACGCTCGGCGAGGAAAAAAGGAGAGAGAAACGAGGCGGCGGCGCGCGCTCCGTAGAAGCTCGACATTTCTTTTTTGCAGAGAGCGCGCGACAGGCAAAAATAAACGAGTGGTAGTCCCTCTCTCTCTCTCTCTTTCTCCGAGTAAATAAGCGCGAGGGCTCGGCAGCGCACGGAGAGGAAGACGAAGAAGAAGGCGCAGAAGAAAAGAGAGGGAGAAAAGGCAAAAAAGGAAAAAGAGGAGAGCAGCACACGAACGCGGAGAGAGAGAGGGGGGTAGGAGGAAAAAAAGTAAAAAGACAGCGGCGGCCCCGAGTACCGCTATTTCTCGCTCATGAGCATCCGCGCGCTCGCGCGCCGGCGGGTTATGCGTGTGTGTATGTATGTATATATATACCGTCATACCACTGACACTGCGCTCGCTCGCTCGCCCCGCTTTTTAGGGGTCTACGCGCGCGGTTCGGAAAGCCCGGAGCTTCGCATAAATTACGGTAGCAGAGTATATAGCTCGCTAGTAGGATGAGGACTTTTTCGTGCCGCCCGAGAGTTTTCAAGGTCCGCTTGGTCTGGGAGGGAGAAAGAGAGGGAAGAAAGTGCGCGCGCGAGCACAGAGGGAGCTAATGCTCTCCTCTCTCTCTCGTTTTGTACTCTTTTCCTCGGCCGACCTCGCGCGCGCGCGCGCGTTCCTCTCGCGGACGGTTCGCATAACTTATGAGAGCGTCCGCGTCTAACGGTCCGCACGCGCGCCAGCCAACCAGTATATGGGAGAAGAAGAGGGAGAGATAGTAAGAGTGAGAGAGTGAAGTATTTGTTGCCCTCTCGAGTATAGTTTATGCTAAACGTACGGTGTACGGAGAAATCGAAAAGTTATCGACGATTTATATATATATAGGTGAATTTTATAGAGGGCGATAAAGATATGAACTGCGAAGTGCGGAGGTAGCGAGGTTGTGTATGGAGAAAGTTAGCGCGTAAACAATTAAAATACTCGCTGGGTATATAATTGTGTATATATATGTGCGGTACCGCACCGCCGCCACTACTGCAGTTCGCGTTAGCGATGTTCCTATTCCGAGTAGTGTGTGCAAGTGGTGAATAAATGTGCTCTCCGCATAGCGTGTCGTAATATAACTGCGAGAGCGCGGGGAGAGAGAGCCTAAATTTAATAGGATATGAATAGACTCATATTTTAGCGACTGCAGTCGAGCGTAATATAGCGCCCCGTGTATACTTTGTTTAGCGTATAAGTATAATAAGATAGAAAAGAAAAAAAAACGTTTAATATGCTACTTTCCGCGATATATAAGTAGAATAATGGACCTCTTTAAACCCGCGTTAAACGTACACTATACGTTATTATTATTATTATATAAAATTTTCTCCACTCGCATCACTCGAATTTCTCAATTCGCATTGCGAAAGCTTCCATATACACTACTGCAAGCGCTATAAACGCGCGTCGCAGTTTGTGAAACGCAAAACATATTACTATACTACTACTCCTCGGCAGCGAATTTTCAAAGTCGTGATGCGCTCTCTAACGATATACATAATGCTCATCATCACTTTGTCCCGTTGCGAATATCCCACGTACAGCATATAAGTGTTCCACACCGCTTGATAAATCGAAGTATAATGGCTGTGAGGCAACAACCCCGATCGTGCAACTCATTCCCGAAACCACGTCAACAATGGTCCCCGACCTTCGCATATAATATCCCCGTTAACGACGCGCACGTACACACATCTTCGCACAATTACAAGTAGCTATATACGACGGCGACCTACTTGAGAAAAAAAGGCGCGCGCGCGCGCATCACAATTGAAGACGAGACGAGATCCAGTTCTTCTCGATCGCGCGACGACGACGACGCAAGTTGCGAAATAGCCCTCGCGAGTCACGCAACGCGCGATTTGTGTATTATATACACGACGAGGACGACTCGCAGCCCATTCTTTCATCCTTCTCCTCCTTCTCTTCATCATCTCTCGCGAGAAAGGCGATGCGCGCATAATAGATATTATTGCACGCATATATAAGCGAGTGCCGAGTTTGTAATTAAGGGTCTCGTCTCTCTCTCTCACGCGGCATTGTATATTGGGAGAGTCTCTCTCTCCCTCTCTGAATGCCGCGCGCGCGTTATATTGCGCTGGATTTCCCGCGCGCGTAAGAAGATCGACAGCTGTCGGCCATTATTTGACGAATTGCGCTAGAGAACGCGTATATACATATATATATGCTATGCGGTGGTGGTGGCGGCATAGAGCTCGTTCCGAGGCGCCGTAATTCGTGTCGAGCTCTACCCGCGAGCTCCTGAGTAATTCCAGGTATCGTTAAACTCTCGCGAGAGAGAGAGAGCTGCCGCGTGACTGCCGTAAATAATTGGCGAGAGAGAGAGAGAGAGGCCCCGCTTGCGCGCACTTTCGAGAGTGTGTGTGTGGTGCGCGCGGGCTTTATTAGCCCTTTATTAGGCCGCGCGAGCGGCGCGCTTTATGATTCGCTGCCGTGCGGGGCTAGAAGTCGAGAGAGAGTCAGTGAGTGAGATTTGCCTTTGAGAGTGTGAGCAGCGAGTGATGTGAAGAAGCTTTTTGAAGCGCGGTTTTAATCGGGAAGGGGGAACGAAAGAGTAGCACATATATATATACATACCGGTTTTACGAGAGGGTATAGGGGACGACGACGGCGCGACGGCTACAATTTGTTTTATTTTTTTTTTTGTCGCGTCATGTGTGTGCTTCTCTCTCTAGTTTTTAATTACCGCACACATATTTGCCGGCTCGACACAGTGTGCTGCTGGTTATGAGAGATATTTATGCTGCCGTTCGGGATACCGGTATATAATAACTCAATTGTATCTTTTTTTCTCTTTTACAGACCGCATTAATTACTCATTCGTATAACGTGCATATTTCGGTACTCGAAAATAATTCAAGAATGTGGCTATATATAATAACTTTTTTTTTTCTTATTTTCGGGAAAATTTCTTATAACCACATCAATCCGCCGCTACGCGGAGAACCTTTATCTTTATAAATACATTATATAATGGGCTGATAACGGGGCACACGGGGCATAAGAACACGCGATTTCTCGCGATAACGTGCATACAAAGTGGCGAAAGCGGAATAACTGATAAGCGCGGCTCGCGATCGATATATATATATATGTATTGGAAGTCAAGATTAATCGATAAGATCGACGATCGCGTTACCTTGGATCACCTTGAGAGTTAAAGGAAAAAAAAAACGAGAAAAAATACTTCTCGCATTACGTGGCCCGCATCGTATCGTTCTCGATGAGAAGCGTGATTTATAGATATTTTATCTTATAAATATAAATATATATATTATAATCCGCAATGATAATTCAAACAAAAAAAACAGGCAATTTCGTCGTATAAATTTTCATTATTATACCAGCATCCCCCTCAGCGCGCGCAACCTTTTCGCGGATATAAATTCCGCCAGAGTCCTAAATCGTCGCATTATGCGAAAACTTCTCTCTGTCTCCCCATCCCCTCCTCCTCTCTCTTTCCGGGTAAGAGCACAAGTTTGTCGCTCCCCAAGAACTTCTCTCTGTCTCTCTCTCGCGAGAAAAAGCCTCGCGCAATACTGCATCACGCAGTTGCTCCGCGTCTGATCCTAAAATCCTCGGCTTCGAGCGGAGTAAATAAGAAAGACACCGGGGCGTAATCGCGAGAGCGCAAAATAAAAACCCACGACTCTCGTAATTAGCCGCGGTCGAAACTCCATCCCTATAAAGTAAAAATATATTTTTTCCCGAAACGAGGGAGCGATCTATCGCGTCTATCCCTCCTTAATTACGCGTGGCCGTGCGTTCTCGAAAGCAGGCGGCTACTTCCGGTCTCCTCCTCACGTATCCGGTCATGTCCGACGCGCTCTCTCTCTCCTTTATACACGTCGTACCTTGACTCTTTTGTTTTTTTTCCTCCTCTCTCTCTTCGTATATAATACCGTCCATCTCGCGTATATAGTATATGGACAAGCTGCATCGGTGCGTTTTTTGCCCTCGGATACACGCCGAACGAAAAATTAAAGTCACGGATACCACCACTCGCTCCTTTGTTCGGGCGCGGATTAGCCCTGGGTTTCTCTCCTCAGGCTCCTCCGCGTTTTTTGTATATATACGCGAGACCGCATCTCGGAGACGGCCGGAAGCGATCGACGGCGGCGGGTCGTTGTCTGATTTACATTTCAGATGCTGCGCGTGGACGAGCCCTTAATTAACGAGCCTTCTTCCGATGGTGTATACAAGCCATTTAACTAAGAGGATATTGCCTTAATTCGAAGACAGCCTTCTTTTTTTCACAATTTTTCAATCTTTGAGAGATAAATGTGACGCTATAATTATGCCATGTGTGTACTCGGGGGTCAGATGATCCGAAAGTTCAACACATAAAGCTGGCGGGCGCGTAGTACTTCATTAAATTGATAAACGAAATTGAACGCGTTAAATATGAGAGCTGTTGGGCGTACGTACAACTGTTAATCCAAATACTCTGCGCGTGCGCGAATTAATAATGAAATATCGTGTTAATGCAGACACGCCGGGGCTGGCCGTGTGATAAAATCAATTTCCCAGTGTGTAGTATCTGGCAATCAGCGCTACCTCTCTCTCCCTCACTCGCAATTGGACCTGTCGATAATAAAGCGCCTTATCGTTCATTTTCGCGGCGATGAAACTGGAATTACTCGGCAATCGCATTGTCAGGCGGCGCGGGCTTCTCTCTAAAGCTTCACGACCTTCCCAATTTCGAACTTTGCGCGACCGGCCTTCTATGTCTATCTCGGCTGTTGTCGTGTTGTGATTTCCGGCTGTGAACTTGCCCATCTGATTGCATTCAGACGCGCGCGTTTGCTAATGCCTTTATACGACGGCAATAAAAATGGCGACTCCGCGCGAAAAAGATGCCAATTCAGGATGATTATCGTTAATTATGAGCGAGTCGTAATATCAATTATTTGCGCTCGCATACGTCGCTCATGAGTGATAATGCATATATCGTTTCACTTAATGTTATATTGCGCGTTATTAGTGTTGACTTCGTTTTATAATTATTTTAATTAATAATATAATTATTCGGCTTCGTATATTAATATAAATGTATTTTTTTATATATGAAATGCAGCGGTTTTAATAATTTATTATCAACCGTATTCGTCGATATTAATTGATGGTTTTATACCATTGTTTATAAAGCATGTATACATTATAGAACGTCATCGAGTATGTGGTAATACAATAATCAACGTTTTAGAAATTCAATTTTATTGTCAGAATCAATATACATATCACACTGGCATTATAGAACCATATGGTGGAAACAAAAAAAAAAAAAAAAAACATTGACGAGTGCCTGCTACACGAAATTCCATTTGAAACACGGCCGTCATACATGAATACAAGTTAGCCGTTTGCGTAATCCTGTCTTTTACAGGATGTACGCATGTATACGCTTGTTTCTTATAAGGATCGATCTTTCTTTGTTTCGAAAACTCTCTTGCGTTGCCTCACGTTAAGACCTATTACGTGCAACCACAAACCTCGCCACGTATACTTTGTATTCGTTGTGCATACGTTAAGAAACAAAAATTAAATAGGCAAAAGGCTATCATCTTTTTCAATTGCAGACTTCATTAACATATTCGTCATTCTCTGCCACGAGAAAATAACGGGATTCCAGTTCACGAATCGGCGTAAAATAAACAAGCTAAAAATAAATTCACAACCCGCGGTCGAAGGGAATACACACGCGCCGTGAAATATGCTATGCGCGTTATTAGTTCATTATTCGTGGACGGGCACACTCGTGCGTGCGCGCGGTGAAATGACAATGCTCGGATGAAAAAAAAGGGCGATTTTCATCGAAATTTCGCGAGTAATTTATTATCGGCCGACAGAGAGATCTGCTCGGTCGGGCCATTTGTTGCAAGAAAATAATAGAGCCAACAGAGAGAGAGAGAGCGAGAGTCCGTATTTCATTGTCGTGGCCGATGACGCTATTTTAATGCGTGCCAACAATGTACATAAATTACGGCCTATTCGTTTCAATAATTGAGGAATATAGAACCGCGCCTGTGCGCGAGAGTTGGAGAGAAAGGGAGGGAGTATTATCGTGGAGGGCAATAGCCACGGGTTAAAAGCACACCAATGGATGAAATTGATACAAATGAACCTCGTCTCTTGTCCTACCGATTGTATTTCTTTTTTTTCTCATAGCGACAACTCAATCAAGAAACTACTAAAAAAATTCGTTATTTCTCATATATACTACGTTACCCATCAATTTCCTTTATAAATAGAAAATTACCACACCACAATTCCACCCCCCGCGTTACCCCGAAAATCCCAGCCATCCATCGTCAACCAAATTCACTGCCACAGTGCACAACGGGAATCCACAGACACACACACACAGTCGCAAAGTTACGGTCGGCCACTCTCCCGAGGATATAATCCACGCCGGCGCGCTGCGGGATTAGCATTAGCACGTCGCGCGTATACGCGGCATATGATCGGAGAGCCGTGTGCGCACGCGAGAGAGAGAGAGCGACGTTGTATAGCCCTCGACACGCACGCGCGGTTGTACTTGTTCCCCGGGTATACGCGCCGCGCAGATGCACATGGCAAGGGACATTAACGGCCTCGTGCCTGTGCTGGGGACGAGAGAGGAGTGAAGAGCCGATCGACCTTGACTTACTTATATATTCGCGGAGAGTGCGATCGGACGAGCAGGTTTTTATCATATTAGAGCTTTTTTTTTTATTCATTGTAGGTGATTGTCGTGGAGGATGGGTATAGTGTAAGTGATGTAAATGGTTAACGTTAGAGTACCCGAATTACTTTATTATTAACGAGCTCGCTTAGCTCATTTGGGAAAAGTTCAACTTGATTTCGCGTTAAACATTTAGCTAATAGCCGCGTGTATTTTCCGATCGTGTAATCGATTTTGAATAAATCATGAACGCGGTCCATCCCCATAGCGCTCTCCGTGCAAATGGTCTCGCGCGCGCGCGGTTACTTCTCATCGATTGAGCGCCCGCGCGGCTCGCTGCAATATTTACTGCTCTCTATATAGCCATCCTATATAATCCAGCCAGCCCCTATGGTCAAAACAAATTCCCTCGTCCTCCCTCCTTCCCTTTACGCTAAATATTCCCAAATAGACTCCTGCAACCGCACCTATCGTCCACCTCATTATGTAACCCCCGCAAAACTTGAAAAACTCACAAGTATCATACTCCCTTTGGGATCGCAACAACCGGCTTTAAATTACCAAAAGACAAACGGCCAATACATATACCCCCTCCGCGTTCGCCATAACTCCTCCGGGGGGTCCGGACGGTCATAACGCAATACTTGCCACTGTACAAGCACAGCGAATGTGTGCGTGGCCGCGCGCGTCCTAATAGCCGAATCCTCGCGCATACAGGGGGCGGGTGGCAAGCAGACGTCCTCGCTCTCGGATATATCCGACGCTTGTAACCATTATCCTCGAGCGTGTTTGCACGGATAGGCGCGCGTGCGGGTTATATGCCGCGCTGGATGCTGCTGCTGCTCTGCGTTTGTCCGAGTAAGAGCCAGAGAGCAGCATGCAGCGCAATCTCCACCGTTAACACGCGCGAGAGAGAGCGAGAGAGGTGCACTTATTGGCGTTATCTCACGCGACGTGTTCATCGGTGCTGGAGGACGATTGCTGCCGCGTGTCCGAGAGCCTCGGGTGCTGGATTTGTTCGAGGAGATTTTTGTGTATAGAGAGAGAGGGGGAGGTTTTTTTTTGGTTGGATGATGTAAATTGGCGGTGTGTTTTCGTTTCGGAGTAGTGTTTGTATATGGCGCGTGCAGAGATCGGGTTGTATCGGGAGCACGGGTACAATTGGTTGATCCTTTTAATTTGCAGCGAATCGCGTGGTAGCACTCGAGCAATGGTCTCCGAAGGCATTTATTAAACATTGATTAAACTTATAATGTACTATAATTTATAATAAACTATAATTGGAAGAAAATTTTCATTCCCTTTATACAATATACACATCATACCTTATAATTGCAGCGGTGGATTTTATCGTTGCAATTCAAGCGGAAAAATATAATCTCTTTATTCAAGCGCCAATCATCTCCACTATATACTCGCGCCATCGCACAATGGGCGGCCCGATGAACCTGCGAAGAAAAGCCCCTCTCTTATATATATATATATATTATGCGCTATATGATGACAAAAGATACGCGACCTCGAGCTCGTCGCGCGCAAGGTGCTGACGAAAAAAAAAATCCAAATCACAAATAGATCTCTCTCGTCCCTTCCTCCCCCTTTCTTTATATCATCTCCCTATAGCGGAAAACGCAAAACCGGTCTTATGATGCGCGCAAGCCGATTCTCTCCCTTCGTCTCGCGTCCCTTCGTCGCTCTCACTCTCTCAAAATAAAGCGGTGCGGATTACGCAACCGACGCGCGCTCGCAGCTTCTCTAAACAAAGATTTCGCGCACGCAATAATTTGCATAAGGCCACGGCGACGTATATATACGTTGTTGTATATATATAGCCCACGCTATGGTCCTTCGCGCACACGGGGGGGCCATTCGACGCTCACCCCCGTAATGGCGGTGGGCGTCAACCGGCTGCGACGAATAGTGCCCTCTCTCTCTCTCTCTCCCTCTCGTAGAGTGAGTTCGATATTCCGATAGTCCATTATGGTCAGAGAGAGAGAGAGAGAGAGAGTTTCCCTCTCTTGCCCGCGAGTATACTCGTATATGTATATATACACACACTAGCGTTACGCAAACCTCGAAACGTATAATATACAAGAGCGCGAGAAGAGCGCGCCTTTCTTCCTTTTTCATTGTTACTTTTTCGCGCTCCTTGTTCGTACATATACGCGCGCACGCACAAGCTTCCGCGGCAGCGCACCGTTTTGCATTGTATTCCTAATGAAATTTCCTTATTGATCCGGAGCGACTCTAGCTGTGTTCGGCCCTTTCCCGCTTATACTCCTCTCGCGGAAGGAGCTCGCGCGAGCAGTGATCCCCGTTTAGGTAAGACCGAGCGAGAGACGCTATATACGTATATATATAGCGGAAAAATATATAAGCGTAACGCTCCATTGGTCGCTGTTTACGGCTATACTCCAAAGCGAGGCTGGAAAAATCTATCGGTGGACGTATTTATGCTTCCTTCGGGCTCGCGCTCGTGTTTATATATATATACGCTGTGTCTCGCCCGGGCCATTAGGCTTATTGAATTACGCGCGTATATATGCGCGGGGTGTAATTAATTCGAGCGAGATACGCAATTAATGCCGTGATAATGCGAGTCCTGCGCGCTCGCTATGTATATAGACCCTGCGTCTCGCTCGTGGATAATATTCTAATGTATTTTATCGACATCGCGAGAGAACGGAAATTCCCATAAGTCATCGCGGTTTATGCTCGATCTTAAAAGTACTTGTTTATTTCGGCGGTGAGGGGGCTTTACTGCTTTATTAAAGCGCGGCGGCTCTTTTCTCTCTCTGCATACCTATATGTAATGTGTGTGTGCATGTGTATATAAAAGGTGGACGAATTTATCGGTAGCTCGATCGATTATTCCGTTGCGTAATTTACATGGTCTCGGGTTGAAGAAGAATTTCTCGAACGTTTATTATATACGTTAAATGGCGGCAGTTTTTACGCGATGCATTGTAGGTGTATCGGTGGTTCACAAGGAAAATAGTCGCCTAGAATATAATGCAAGAAATCATAAATCATTTTCACATAGTTTTTCCATAATAGCTTCTACACGATAATAAAGCCATGTTCCTTTTGCAAAAGCTCATTTTTGTAATTTCTTAATTTCCCGAGATTGTATAAGACACAAAGTGCGCACATGCTGTGTATAGCTCCCGCAATAAACCTCTTTACATTTTTAACTTATTAAAGGAAATTGACCACCTCAACGGTTTACGACGTTAATGAAAAATGCTCCGTGCACGGTAGAAAAACTCGCTGGTCTAAATAAAGACGTTTATTAAAATTATACTTATATCTTACTCAAAGTGTGACCCAGAAACAAGCGCTGCACTGCTTCTATTAATCAACCTCCTGAATTAAACGATAATTAAATAACTATATAGGTATACATGACACGCAGAAAAAAAATCTAACCCAATTTTCTCTTTTTTCTGTTCTAGGTGAGTACCAACTCTGGGGAGTACAGCGTCACGTTCCAGGAACTATTATAACGGCGGGCGCACGCTCGCAGCTCGTAATAATTGGGGTAACGTAGTAGCCGAGGGCAGGAGCGTAAAGCGCCTGCTTTAAATCGTAAAGACCATACATATATATACCCTCCTTCTCGTGCCCCATACACCAGAGACCCAGTGGTCAGAGGAAAGAAGAAGAAGAAAAAGAAAGAATATCCCGGGAGGAAGCGGTGTGGCGGCGAGTGTCGAATTCGTGCGCCGCCGTCTCGGCTTTCTCTCTTTCTCCGCGGAGGAGGAGAAACCCCATGAATCTTCCAGCACCGCCGCCGCCTTTGGAATTTTCTGGTCTCTCTCTCTTTCTCTTGCGCCGATATCCGCTCCCGCTTGTTTTCCGAGGGCCATATGGCGAGGAGGAGAGGCAGCGTCGGTAGACATAACCTATCCTAATCTGAGGCTCGCTCGCGCGCCCCGTGTGAGACGCATTGCACCGCTCTCTTCACTTTATCGCTCCGTCGTGTGTTTTTCGCTCTCTCGCTCCTTCCCGACGCGCAGCGCGCTTACTTATATATAAGAGTTCTTCCTTTGGAGCTCGCGTGGCCGACGAGTCGTAAAGACGCTGCGGGGGCAGCGATAGTGTCACTGCAGCAGCGGTCTATTTTCGTCGTCGCTATAGGGAGGGAGAGGGAGACGCGTGCGCGAGGGACTTAGAGAGAATAATGTCGCGAGGACTAGAGAGAGAGGGACTTATCGGGAGGTACGTATAGGGAGGCTTCGGTAGGGACGCGACCTTACGTTATATAGGGGGTCTGCTTAGTTTCTTCCGCGTGCTATGTCGGCTTCGTTTGAGCGTATACTCCATAGACCGTGCGCTTAGTGTTTCAAGGTTTAATGACCATTAGACGGCTACTCTTGTCTCTCCTACATTTTATTCCGAAAATTTTAAATACATCATGTGGTTCCGTGAACTCTATCCAAAGAGTCAAACCACGAAATTACAGAGAATATAACGATCGATACGACCGCTATGCCTCCCTCGCGAGGGGGCACTTAATATACAGAGTGAAAAATAACTGTTGCGAAACAAGCGAGGAATATCATAAATCGCTCGGGGATTTTTATCCCCTCTACACGCGCGCGCGTCCACGCGAAAGTTTCCGAAAACTCTCCCTCGACAAACTGAAAACGAGCGCATGGTAATGTCGCGAGCGCTCAACTTACCACCCCTCTGCACGCGCGACAGAGAATCTGTTTGGCGAGAAACTTGCGAGGAGCGTGAAACTCGCTCTCCGCGCGGCAAGAAGGACACATCGCGGCCGAGGATTTATGGCCGGCTAACGAACGAAACGGGCCTCCCGAGCTGCAATGCACTATACTCGCGACTCTGCGGTACTACACTGCGGGTGTATATATACGGTTGGCGAAAATGCCAAGCGATGAATGAACCCTATAGGAGTAAAAGTTAAGCGGGTGGCTGGAGTTAGTTCATTTTAAAAGCTATTAAGGTGTAGTGTCATGTTGGAATTCTTGTGTATTTGTGTGTTAGGATATTTTTGTTCTATAGTATATCTATTTTGGCAAATTTAATGTAGCATTCAAATTATACCTATTATTCTGCTCCCTTCCCCATAACTAATCCATTTCACCGCCGCTATATAACCACCCAAAACACTCTAAAAGTTATAACCAAAAATGACCTCACTTCCCCTTCAAAAACAATCTCCAGCGATGAAAATTTCAGCCGATAAAACATTTAGCATGACGGCGACCGCAGAAAAGAGCCTCTCCTCTATTTCTCTCTTCGTTCTATAAGAGAGATCGCGCATGTATCATGTGCGGCGGTGGAGAGCCGATCGAATTGGGTCAGCGGCGAGTTACTTGCGCGCCAGCGCACGAGAACAGGGCCGAGAGACCGAACGCACGCGCACGGAATCGACGGAAGGAAGGAAGAAGGAAATTTCTCCAAATGTCCCGCCGCCGCCGCTGCACACACTTATAAGCGATTGGCCAAACTCCCGCGACGTGGAAATCGCTATATGGGTCGATATGTCTGCGAGTCTGAGAGAGAGTTCTTTATTTAAAGATGCGTTCGGGAGGTTCTGAATTATTTTAAGGAAAGTAAAGAGAGAATTTAATTTTCGAATTCGCTTTAAGGATTTAAATTGGTAGTTTGGTAGTTTTACTTCTGTTTTATTCTCGAGAAAGCCGCGTAAAGGCAACATTTATCACCGGCACTCGAGCAAACATTGTCCGAGTGTACACTCGGCAATTGTTACACCAATAAACTAATTATTCGCCTTAACCGGCCATTCGAAAAGAGAAAGACGAACGTTATACACGCTGTATATCCGTGTCTTTGTGAAAACGTTTGTCTTTTCCACAAGCGCGTGCGCGTTCACCGCACAGACTCTCCCGTCGCTACTTTACATCGGTTCTCCTCTCGCGCACGCGCCCGTGCAATTCAATGGCTTTTCTATTTTAATGTAACAACCCATTGTTGCCCCGGTGCTTGATAAATTGAACGACGGTCGCCGCATGAGTATATCGCGGGCCCAACGATTTTCCATAAGTCAGCGGATTTTTCGTGCATTTTTATAGTACACTCGTGGTATATACTTGTAAAAGAATCCCTACATGTATATATATACACACGTTATATCACGCTGTGAAAAAGGTCTACAGGTTAATTTAGCATACGTAGCAATCAGCGTCAAATATATCGCGATGCATCGTATTCACATATAAATCGTTAGCGGGCTATAAGGTGTTCAGCGTTAATTACCGTACACACGACGTATCGCGCGAATATATAAGACGCACGAAAGGCGCTCGAAATCAATTAGAAATCGCCGGTTACCCAACGAGTCGCTAAATCCAATTTCGACACCGCGATCATCCTTCTTCGCGTCCGCCTCCTATCAATTAAACCCATATTCGCAGGGATAATTTTTTGTTTCGTCGCTTATAACATCGTGCGATATTCCAGGCGAAAGGTCAACTCGGATAAATAAACCCTGCCGTCACGAAGAAGACGACGACGACGACGGCGCTGCTGCTGCTCATCCTTCTATCCCCTCGCGAATACTTTATTAATACCCGTATGCAAGCGTACGCGCGCGAAATCGATATTGCACCGCTCGAAAGTCTATAATTTGCGTTTTAGCGCCTTTCGCAGCAAGCGGTGTGCACGTCTCATTAAAGACGGCACACATATTTCCTCAATTAAAACTTTGCCATGAATATTCCTCGTAAATTCATTTATTCAGCCTTTTAAGCCGAATAGATACCCGGCGCGCGCTCTCGCTACATCGCCGACGACGTTTTACACGCTCGTACATTAACGAGTGCGCGTGTTATAGGAGGGGGATTTAATTGCAAGACTACGCTTGTATATACCGTTAGGCGCGCATAAAACTGCTGTCCGCGCAATTTATGCCGCTATCGACGTAACTCACTTCGACGTTTCTAAACGATTCTTATCGTGCGATAATCGTTACCAGAGACCGAGATCGCGCTCGCTCGCGTGCACTTTTCTTTCTCTCTCGCGCACGCGCGCGATCGTCGTATTATTATTGTCTATGCCTTCCTCGTCTCGTATACACGGCTCGTCCGTCCATATATATATCTCCGATTCAAGGAGGAGAAAGAAGAAGAGATGCGGAGAAACAGACAGGGAGGAGAGACGAGGACGTTAGCATCGCTATTGTTTTGTCCTTTATTCTCGGGTCTGCGCGGAGCTGGCATATTAAAAGGGTGTGCGTCTTTTTCAAGTCTTCCACGTGCTCTTGTTTTCCAGTGCAAAAAACCGTCTGCTCGATTGGGCTCTTAATCCACATGTTTCACTTTACGAGCACGTGACTCGTTTTAAAGGAAAACTACTCGTGTTAAAGGTTTTCTTATTTTCTTGGTTATTTTGTATATATCGTGCAGAACATCTTAGTTTGCGTATAATCTATCGATTCCTATTTCGAAATTGTAGACTACACATAAACCCCAAATATTTTGAAACGTATCTTACTTTAAGACGTGACATAAATTCGCGAGATAACGTCAACAAAACATCACTAACAACAACTTATATACGCCGTGAATCGATTTCTATACAACATGTTTGGAATCTACAATATCAGAAAAACCCAAACGAATGAAACAACGTGTAAAAACATTTTAGTTTTACGACTCAAACTTGTTAAACAGTTATAAATGAACAGTGTATTTAAACAAGCATAAATTTTCCGCATTATTAAGCTCATTTCCTTTGATTTCATCAACAATCTGACTCAAGGTTTTGTGTTGTAGTTTCATTTGATCATACGAAAAATGTTTTAAATTTAGATTCAAAGGAATTTTCTAGAAACCGGATTACTCATTTTCAATGCGCAGTTCGTTAGGGGGATAATGATTCGGAGTATTATTTCAATAACTTTTCTTTAAGTTATTATCTTAAAATAATCCTTTAAAAATGGTTCATAGTATGCTTTCAGTAGTTTAGTTAATTCGTTGACGTCATTCATACTTTGTAAGTTTCTGAGAGCGTTGAAAATATTAATGTATACTACTATTACATATGAAAATGAAAAATCATAACATGTTACTTATACACTTTCATACATTTGAAAAGTAAACAAAAAACTAACTACTACATTAGCTTCATAGCTCTCTTACATCTTATTTGTAATTTTGATGAAATATAAAATTATTGAAAAGAAAAACAAAGAAATTAATAAAGGTCTAAATTTATTACTGGTTATCCACATGTATAGTTACTCTGAGATGATAATATTTTTGGAAATGATGTGTATATGTACGTGGTCACGGTTTGTAGTATAATTCGATAACGGTGATGTGTTTACAATTAATCCATCGTTCATACTGGCTAGTACATTAAGATACAGTTTTGCCTTTATTATATAGTAGAACATATACTTTCCGTGACGAGCATTCATTATTCTTGACTCTATGATTTTATTCGACGGTCTAAAATCACAATACTGTGCATACTACATAAAAAATGACGAGTGAACCTAGTTCTATTACCCACGAGAGTGACTTTGACGAATTAGCGATAACGAATGGACTCCTAAGACTATTGCCTGGAAGCTACGCTATAGGACAGCAGGTAAATACCAATCATACATGTGATTCTTTTAACTATATATAAAAAGTTTAGGTTGCTAACAAAATTAAACCATCGATATTAATTAAGAACAAAAAACGTGTTTATAAACGCAAAGAAAATCTTTATCCAAAACTTATTCGCAAATTCCTAACCAAAAAATTCTCGTCTCCAACATAACTGTAACAAATCATTCCAACTAACGAACATCACGAGACAATCGTTCGTCATCTCGACTCACACGCGAATCAAGCGTAAGCACAGTGGCAACGTAGTCGTTCCAGCTACCACCACGTAGGCACGTAAGGTTAGGGTGTTGGGTTACACGATCGTGTGCTCCTCGGGTTATCTCTCCCTCCCTCCTTGCTCTTCCTTCCTTCCTTCCTTCCTCGACGGTGGTTTCGATTTCCCGAGGTAGATTTCGTGCAGGCCCGTGCCTGTGCCTCGAGATCGCAGATCTACACAGCCGAGAGCGCCTGCAGCGCGTGCGCGGAATGCATATATAGAACCGCCGCGTGTCTATACAGTAGCAGTGGCCTTGGTGGTAGCGTGAGATGCGCGGCAGATTAAATGATGGAAAGAAGTGCCGGTAGCTTTTGCCTTTTGAAGATGAATCATTTGGAAATGAGGTTAGGTGCGGTGGGGTAGTATTGCGTGTGACATATATTATAACGCGATTAACCGGTGCATCAAATCAAATTTCCAAGCTCTAGCACGGGATTATGTGTGTAGTGTGTATAAATGCAGCTGGCTGTTGTTTGGTTTCCAATGATGTGCGTACGGTGTTGTTTGATAATATGTTGCCAGGTGAATTTAACTACTTACTGAATTACTACGGATGATTTTTATTATTTCATAATTGATTTAAAAAAAATTTTAAATAACAATACATTCGTGTTTTACATTAATATGATGATACCTTAAATTACACTGTACTTTCCTTTCAACGATAAAATTATATATTTTATTCGCATTTAATTTTAACAAACTCGCGATAAACGCGATTGCAATGAAAACAACAAAACTATAGTACACTTTTTTTATCAATGTTTGAATGAAAAATATTGAATCGCGCATATCCAAGCTATATAATACGTCAAAAACATCGCGCCGCGGGTATATCGAGAGCGCGCCGACGACGAGTACATTAGCGAAAATATTTATGCAAGTGCTTCGCGAGCGTTTACATTTACGACTAGGCGCACTTAAAAAACTTAATCGCGCGATCGAGTCGCAGTGTCGTTTTCCATTGCGCTTCTTTCGTCGGCCGCGTACACGCGCAAGAGATTGATCCTCCTTTCGTGTGCGTGCAGCGGACGAAGAATAATTAACCTGGCACGCGCGGCGGTGAGAAATGTGCAATAATTCCGCGACAGTACCGTTTTAGTGTCCAGCCGGCGTCTTCATTATACGCGAGGTCCGGCGAAGAACCGGGACTACGTAGGGTAAAATAGTTGAGTATATATCCAGGCATGTTTATTAATAATGCGCGAAAATAAATTCGTTGATGGAGTTTTTTTTCTTTCTTTTATTTTTCATTACACACCTGTAATTAGGTTCGCGATGAAAATGTCTAATTGTGTAATATATTATTTCTTGCTAACAAAGACTTTGATATAGGTATTAGTGTGAGACGCAGCTCAATTCGAACAATTAATTATTTAATTGTTCCGCGCTCTTGACTTATCCAATAACCTAGCGGAAGACTACAGCGTACATTGTCTCAAAGTGAAATTTCCAACGCGCGCACTTTTAACCATTCTACTGGCGCTCTAGCTTGAATGTTAATTAAATTTTAGTTTCGCGAGTACCGCGAGCACAGTACCTCGCGACGCGCGAAGAAAAAGCCAAGTTGATGTAATTTAATTTAATAGCTTGTCCACTTTCTTCGCGCCGCTCGATAAGACTCGCGCCTTTATACTCGGCAATCTTCATGCCCCTAATAAAACGCGCTCTTGACTCTTTCCGTGCAGTATATAGAAGAGTGGAGGGGGGAGGGAAGGGAAATTTGCTGCAACACACGCCACTGGATGGGTCATTTCCTGAGTGCAGCCGCCAACTTTTCTCTCTGCTCCCTCGTTTTTTATCTCTTCGCTTAGACGGTATACATCTCACATTTTTCTCCCATTTTTTTCTCTTTCTTTGCAGCCTCAACCTACCGACTTTCCTCGGGGTCTTTCGATGTTTCCACCCTACTCCGTAATATCCTTTTTTGTTATCCCGAGGGATTAGCCCGGGACTTCCGCCGGGAAGCGAGTCGAAATAATTCAGAAGTATATGACACGAGTTTTACTTCGAACCTTCTTATACTAAATTTAAACGCGCGTTTCTGTAGCTGGGATCAGTCAAAGTGTCATAATAAGGATTATTTAAATTTAGCGCTCCAGTTGCTTGTACGAGAAATTAACTCTGTAAAAGACGTTTTTCGGTGTTTCCAAAAATATTCCAAAGAACCCGGCATACGTAATTGACTCAATCTTCCATAATTAAATAAGTATACTCCACTCATCTTGCACAATACGCGTCTCAAAATAAAAGACTCAGTATAGGCCAAATCGAAGTACCGTTCCAATTCCTTACGTAATTCACCTCGTCTTCTCCTGTCTTCTTCGACTTCTTTCCAACGCTTCAGCGATTATTACATTATTGTACGAAAAAACCAACGATGAAAAAAAAAAAGAAAATGTCGAACGTCAGATATGATCACGGAAATTTTTTATTCGTTCTTCACCGCTTATAACACACCAACCGCTCGTACGTGTCACTTATATACTCTTAACACGCCGAGGGATTTCGCCTTTAAATATATCCGGACGAAAATGTATTCCCGTTTCTTTGCACAGGTGTTGGGAATGAAGTCTCCATGTATGTATATATATGCGCCGATTCGACAATCAGATACGATCGCTCGCTGGCGTCGCTGTCACTGTCGCAGCGATCGTCTTATCGACGGCCCAAGACGGCTGTACGACTCGAGAATGAAGCGGGTTCCTGGTTTTCTGTGTACGCGCGCGCGCATTATACAACACCATCACTGATGCCCGTAACGGGGACACGCGAACGAAGTTTTCGGTGTTTTTTTTTATCGTCGAAATTTTTGGAAGACGTGTGTATACTTTTGATTCGAGACGCGCGAGACGAGCGTTTGTTATCGGAGAGTTCTTGGGGATTCTTATCGGTGTGAGGTTATGCTAATGAGAGAGCATTGTCGTCTCGCGGGCTATTTTTCAATCGGCTCTGTGCGGGGGGTTTCGAAATAACGCGCATGCGCTCGGGACCAGCGAGTTGCTGCCGAAAGATAGGGAAACTACTATATGTAGAACTCGGGCTGTTATCTGTACTTATTGGTTTTGTATGTCGATTGATGTACGTCTAACAATAGAGCGTTAAATTCCACGCTATACTTTTGTTAATAACAAAATTATCTTGAAGAAAAGAATTTTTCTAGTAACAGTTTGCATCTATGATCGATCCGACAAATCTATATATGTTCTGATCATATTACAGAGATGAATATACACGTATCGCTGTTATATTCAAAATAATATTCACTAAAGTAAACAATATTAATATTCCCTAATAGCATTACAGGAAACTTATGTGTGATGCACTACTTTATTATTCTTATTTCCACTTTTATTGCACCGCTAACCACTTATTTGTTGATCTACCACATAGATACACCAGATTACAACACCAAATGTGTGTTCAAAACAAGCCAACGTGCCTAAATCGCACTCATCCAACACCTCAACTCCGAAACAAAAAACTCCAAAAAAAAAAACGCAGCAAATATCTTCATTGCGATCCTCGACACGATCGCGGGGACCTCGCGCTTATACTACCTCTGCGTGCGTAAAACAATGAGATTAGCGCTCTCTCGTGGGTCCCTCGTAATCCGCAGGGCCCCATTGGACCTGCGCACTACCGTACCAGCCTATTGTCTCTCTCGGCTGGTGCGTGTCACCCGGAGGGCTCACGCACACACGGTGCTTATATACCTGCATGTCTGGATTCCCCCCCATAGGTCCCTGCGCTCGTCTGTTTTCTTAGACGCGGAAACGCACGAGGAGCCTTGAGTGAAACGCAGCGAGATGGCTTGCCCGTGATTAGGAGGGTCTTAAGCGCGTTGTCTACTTTATGGTAGTCCAGTGTTATTTGTTTTTTGCGTCGCTTGGTGTGGGGATGATTTAGGGTGGCGTTAGAGCAAGACTGAAAGAAGATTTTTTGGGATTTAAAAATTTTTTTGGAGGGTATTATGAAAATATGAGAGGAATGGAAAGATTGTAAAGCCTGGTTATTTTGCATGAACTTGTCGATTATTTTTACGTCGTTTATAATACACAAGATATCTTTATATACGAGAAAATTAATACGCTCGGAGATTTCATTTAACGCCTTCATTATACGCGCGCACCACGGGAGCTTCTCGTTCTGCGGAGTTTCTTATTTTCCATATCGCAGCGACGCGACGATTATATTAAAATTTACGAAGTATAAATGTCGCCTGTTAAATTGTTGTTTGGGCACCTTTAAGGAAAAAAAAAACGATCGTCGACCGTTAAGTTAGCGGTAATAACCGCGAGAGAACGCGGCCGTAAAGGTAAAATCTTGTTACATTAATGAAAACATATTTTTTATAAATGTATTTAATACCTAATTAAAGCTGTTTTTTATCTCCTCGCTCCTCTCACACCTTACCAAAAAAATGACTTTCGAATGAGCGTTATTAAAGAGCGCGTAAAAACATACCCCGCGCTCTCGATAAATAATCGTTCGTAATTGCGCTTATTTTTAATCGAAAAAAGCATATATAATATACACGCACACGAAAAACTCGCTGGTTTTATTAACTCGCTCGGCACTCTCAATCCATAAATTCTAGACAGCTGTTCGTTAGTATACACATATAATATAACCCAGCTTATGTGTATAATAATATACGCATCAAAAATAAATTAAAAACATTTTAAGTTCCTCGTTCCTTTGTCGAGAGGCATCAAGAACCTCATGCGTCCCGTAGAAAATCCAAAACAAAAGAGCGATGCTCGCGTGCGCGTATACGACGGGGGCACAGCCCACATCCCAAAAGCAGCCCCACACACAAAGAAAAATCGGCGCACGTACGAGCATAAGTCGGCGCCAATGTCCGGCCCCGATATCCTACCCACACGAAAAAATATGGAAAAAGCTTCGAAAGTACCTTATTCTCAGCTACATATACACTACAGCAAAAACATGCGAGGGGCCTGTCGATGCCCTTGCTTACACCATGCACACTCCGTCTTCTCTCTCACTCTTCCTCAAGTTCCGTTGGTGTACATATACATAAAAATACGTATATACTTACGCACATATCGTACGTACGGGCGGTGGCGGCGGCACGTCGAGGAAACGACCTGTCAACGGCGCGCGCGCGCGCGTAAGCGGCCTTGCGTCCGTGTGGGCGTGTGTGTATGTGTGTGTAGCGCGAGCAGCTGTCCGCCAGGTGCGTGGTCCACGGACCAATCGGCGCGCGCCGCTCGCGTGCTATATAGCCCCGGGACCGCGCGAGGGGTTCTCAATCCGGGGATCGGGCCCCGAGGTTCTTCCATATACATTCGTGTGCATGTGTATACACACTTTTTTCACCCCCTCCGCCCTAGCTTACCTGCAGCACATACAACCGAGGGGGGAACGGGGGCCACTGCCGTCGGTCAAGAACCTGTCAGCCCCCTTTGTACGCGCGCCCGTGTATAAATGGCCCGCGTACGCGCACACCCTATATTATATACGCCCGCGGCCCCCGAAAAATCGATTCACCCTAGTCTTTCGCTTTCTCTGTCTGTCTGTCTCTGTCTTTCGATTTCTCCCGGTTTGGTTCACTATTTTTCAGAGATCAGCGACTGCTGAGGATATATACACGCTGGCTTGATCTTCTTTCTGTGTATATGTGTGGGGAGGTGTCGCTGGATCGATGGGGAGTGCGAGGGTGATCGATAGGTTTCGATTCTTTCACTCGTGATCGTGATGCTGGTATATTATACGGGGACGGAACCGACGACGACGTGCGTTACGGGCATTACGCGGGCACGCTCTAATATTGTTCTGGTTTTGGGGATATATTCGACGGTTTTTCTCCTCTCTCTATGAATGATGATTATGAGTTTCGACGATTACACGAGCATATATATTTTTCGAGGCGTTACAAGCGCCCGTGGGCTTGGTTATTTATGTTTATGTAGAATTGCATGGCTATATACGCGTATGTATAAATTTCAAGAAATATACACGCATTTTTGAAATATTTAATAATTCTTTCGATGGTATATTCACTCTGGGCGTATCTGTACACCTATACATTTCTCCGTTTTATCTGCACCGCCATATCTCGTTACGTTACGTTTTACGTTACATTATAGATTTGTATATGTATTACGTTCATTAGATGTAACGGCCCATTGGTTACGCTATCCATACACACAAATACCTGGGCGATCTTACGAGAACTTACGATAGTACTTAAAAGCTAAAATTATATTCATCTTAATGATGGATTGTTCCTCGCCGCGCGTATAATCTCCCTGCGCCGATCGATAATTACATTTTTCCGAACTATCCGTATATAAGCCGATTTCCCAGCGAATTTTCCCCGGTTATTGCATCAATCCTGATTTACGCTCTAACCGGCACTTAATCATCATCACCCGACAAAACCTCCCGTAAGAAAAAAAAAGAACCGAAGCACTTCGAACGATCATTAGCGATGCCCAGCAGCATCATCCTTATGCACTCAGAGACGCAATAATAATAATCATAATCCTTCGGAGAAAGCGCACAACCATCCAAAACCAGCGCGGTACACAACGCGACAATGGCCTGAGAACTATGCGCTAGCAAGAGCTTTTCGTCCAGAACACAGTGTGGTGAATCAGTATAATACACGCGCGAGGCAATAATGGCTCGTAGACTATCCGCGAGTATGGCACGCGCGCGCCTGCTTACGGAAAAAAGGCGCTATCCGCGATCTTCGTGTTCGCCGTTTCTCCGTTCGCGTATCGTCGCGCCATCCGTTATAGAGCGCGCGTATACATATAAGCGCGACGAGCCTCCAATCTCCCGTATACACGCCGCGCATTACCATACTACACGCTCGCGCGCGCGCGCGTGCCGTTTCGCTTGCGTGCCGCCGCCAAGAAGAGTCGCGCGCGCGCCTTTCTCCCCGGGCTGATGAACAAATTTATGGCTCTTTTTCGGTTGGACTTTTATACGAGGGGATGGTCTATGTGTGTGTTGAGAATGCCGCGAGAGTGCGAGTCGAGGAAATTGGTTGTAGTTGCGGGGAATATATATATTCAAATAAGATGGGTTAGGAGTCGTTTATCGGGAATTATTTTATGGCGAGAATGGTTTTAATGATGTAGTTTTTGTTGTAGTTTATGTAATAGAATGTTGTTTTATCGTGATGTAGAATAACTGTTTATTAATAAAGGTTTATTATTTCGACGTTCTTATATATACTTCTGCTTATACACGAATATCGAATTTTTTCGAAACGACAAAAGTCGTTTCATAAATATAAGCTCGACCGGGCGCGGGCATTGTTTCACCGCGCGGGGGCATTTTTAATTACCAAAGTCGCAACTCACGTAACTTTCTCGCGCGACATTCTCCATTCTCGCTCGATAAATAAACATTCATTCATGCTCTTTCTCTCGGCGCGCGCGAAAAATTCACTTCTAAATTCGCTCGCCCGGGCTTATTTACTATCTCTCTCTCTCTCTTTCTACGGCGCAGCGACGGAGTAATGGCCGAATTATAATGCACCCGTGCAAATTTAAAACGATTGTCCTGTGGCGTATAGCACATAAGCTCTCGTGTGGCGTAATAGAAGTAGACCGAGTTCAGAACGAGCCTCGAGATTCAATAGCTCGCTCGCCTACACGCGAAATCTACCCCGGAGGTGTATTACAGATGAGTTCTCACGTTATTTTTGCTCCTGCGGTGAATATAATGAGGCTATGGAGGATTTTTCGTGTTTTCCTAACTGTGTGCGTACATTTGTCAGAGTGCAGTGTGTGTGTATAAGGCTCGTTGTGAGATAATTCGATTTTTCGATTATATTCATCCGAACAATAGTTCAATTTGTTTCTACTATACGACTTTTACGTGTTATTTTTCCATTAACGTAATATCAAGTTCTACTTTTCTCTATGTGGATTCTAACGTATATATATGCTAATCGTTGTTTGCGCGCGAAAAAAATCAGATATGTGTTTATCGCGGGTACCGTTAACATTGCATTCGTTGTGGCTTACATCAGAGGTATTTATTTATTATCGGGGAACAATCTTTACTAAAAGCATTTCATTAGTGCAAATCGCGAAAATATGTGCGCGGTAACGCGATCCGCAACTAATATAGAGATGCTAATGCACTTATACTCGTTTATAACATCAGCCGCAGCAACCATTTTTTCCTGTCATCCAACGTATAATTCGATTTATAATGCCACGTTACTTCAAAGCTCTAAATTATTTTACTATACTAAAAACCTACAATGTATTCGACTCGACTAGACAAAAAAAACTACATCTCGAGGTATCATCAAGCCAGCGAATAATTCAGATACTTAACGCCGTTGCACAATAACACACACGACGCTCGAGAGGAATAATTTTAATGAAAAACCGCGCATTATAGACATTAGACACGTTACATAAAACTATACACATACCCTCTCGCAATAATAAAAGCCATCGGCGTGCGCGCATTAGAAAACGCGGGCGACGTAATCCGAAAAAGCGCGCACAATGGCTCTCCAATAAACATAAATAAATCAGGATCAATTATTTATCGCAGCTCTTAGGCCCCACACACATACATACACACACCTTTTCCATATATATACACACGAACCGGGAAAACAAAACGACGCGCGCGCGCGCATGACTTTCTAAAGAGCTCTCCATGCAAAGCTCACCGCTCCTTATATATATAGCCAATCCACACGACGCTGTCTCGCGAATGAAGGAATACCGCCGCGAAATAGAGTCCGTGCAAAACAATTTCCTAAAACGTAGAGAGCGAGCGGGACTTTCGAATTCGTCGCGCGCGCGCTTTGCGACGTTACAATGGACAGCCGAGAGAAACAGAGAGAAAAGAGAGAGATGAAAGAACAAGGGCGCGTCGTCGTCGTCGTGCCGGGGCGATAACCGTTTAGGGAGAGCGTCGGCTCCTTTGTCACGCCCACGCGCGATCCGAGAGCCGTATAGCGGCGATTATGCGATTACGAAGGATTACAATGGACCGAGCGCTCGGCTATATAGTGTGTATGTATGTATACGCAGTAGAAATGTAACAACGGAGGTTTCCCCCTGACTTTTCTACAAAATTAAGTACGATGCTATAAAAATTATACACAAGGGTATTTTAATTTTCAGACGTTCTTATGTCTCTGATTATTTTTTTATTCCTTTAGCGAATAATGTAGGGAATTGTATGTATTATATGTTAGTCAAACGAGAAACTTGTTAAACTAATCATTATATTAGCTCCACAGCCTTTTGAAACACACAGGCCACCGTACCATTGTTTACCTATAATACCAATAAACTTAACTCTCGTTAAAACAATGTAACCGAGGCACTTTACAAGTTTTCTCTTTCGCTAGAATACCCACATCTCCCGATATATAACACCCTAATTAACCAGAACCCATGTATCACACCATTGTCCCTGCTCATGTTCCGAATACATCCATATAAACGGACCCGACTTTCGAGAAAGAACATAATGTAACGAAAAAAGAAACGGTCATGTAAGTTATATACACACCGCTAATTCTCTCGCACGTGTGCGCGTGGCGCGCGAACGGCAAATTTTCGACGATTATAATGCGGCGTGCAGTGCACGCGCGTGTGTCTCTTTCGGCGACGGAACAGGAAAGCGCGCGCGCGCGCGAGGAAACACGTCCGGTATGTATATACATATACATGTAATATACATTCGCGCGCACGTGTGTGTCGCCACGAGTGTACGTTAAGGTAATTAGCGAGACTCGCGTCTTGTTATTGCGTCGCCGTCCGAGATGTTTGCCGCCCAAAGGATACGCGCTCGAATGGGTTCATTAGCTCTCTCTCTCTTTCTGGCTGTCTTGAAAGTCTCGAAGTAACGTTTAGGAGGGGGATATTTATGCGGGTTGTAATCGGAAGTTTTTTTTTCTTTATGGCTCGGAGTATTAAAAGTGTAATGGGGTTTATAAAGTGGGTTGTTGATTAAAAATAGGCTTGGTGTATATATATACAATTTTCTTTTATCGCATTCCTCTTGGCGGTTTATTGTACAAAGATATTTGAATTCTCGTTTATATCCATCGTTAAATATTGCCTGTAATTGTTATTAATTTGTAGGGGTACTGCGTACACTCGCACCGCCGCGCAAAAAACTCGTTACAGGCCCGAACCCCGAATTATTATCGCGAAATATTACGAAAAACTTTCTGTATATCCGCCGCTGAACCGAGCCGCGCGCTTTTACGAGCTAATTAGTTAAAAAAAAAGAAAAAAAAAGAAAAAACGCCATAATTGAGAGCGCAAATAACACGAGTAATTGAGGCGGGACCACGAAGTGAAAAAAAAACACCGCTTGCCCCTCGCAGAAACGCACTTAATTCATTAAACTGCATCATGCTTACTGCGCGGTATGCTGCACTAATTTACCAGTGCACTTCATTCAGTCTTAAATGTCATCATTCTAACAAACGAATCGGCGCGCGCGGCCTATAGCGTCGTTCAAAGCACGGAGAGAGCGCGCTGTATAGATCAATTCGACGAGAACGACGGGGCCGCCGCGCGCGTGTCTTCTCTTTGCGGCACAGCAATTAGAGCCCGCGCGTATATATGTGTATCGTTTGAATTGCGCGGCACATCGACCTCCTTTGTACCATCCGATGAATTATTAAACCCCGCGCGTCGAATATGGACCGACCAGAAAGAGAGTATACGCGCTTTCCCAATAAAATTGCAATTTTCCACGATCCCTATACGCCCGTGTGTGTGTTGGATTTACGAGGCTAAACAGAGCGTTGGTGAACTATTTTGATCGCTTTTTGAATTGCGCAGGTCGTTTTAATTGACGAATGTATCGTCGAACGTGCGATTTTTTCACCGACTGATGTTTCTTCTTGTTAGCGGGACGCGCGCGCGGATGAATAAGTTAGTCGCCCAAGAGCGTGTAGGAACGTCAATGATTCAGAGGCCGCGGAGTTATAAGCGGTGCTGCTGCTGCTTCGAGTGGAATTTAATGGAACTGTAATGTGGCTAATTCCTCATAAAGATCGAGCGAGTTTGAAATTTATGGCCGTTCGGATTAACGAACGGAAAATTAGTTGTAATTAGTTGCGTTCCTCCAAGATGTTAACAGAATTATATAAATTTTACGTAATTCATCTTTATAATCAATTATAACTAGTTTTGATTATAACATTTATTAAACATCACATTAAGCATTTTACTATATATATAAATATAAAAAACATTATTAACGATGTTCATTTTTTTTCTGTTCCAGGTGAGTAATCCTCAACCCTCCCACAACTAAACCACGACGTCGGTAACGTATACACGCTATAAGAAAAATCCCCTTGATTTTTCGACATCACAGCCATCAAACGGCCACTTGATTATATCGTAATACACGGGAAAATTATTTTCGCCTCCACGACCGTATACCCGATACACCCAGTGAGAGGACGATGAGCTAAGGCGAGCGGAAGATAGCTCTGGCTGGCGAGATGCCATTTCCTGCCTTACCAACCTCTCTCGCGAGCGCATAATTGCTTGTCAGTCGCCGTCTCGTCGTCCCTCCGTACAGTCCGCGGATGGGATTCTCCTTCGGCGCGGAAGAAGAGGCTACCGTTTTCTCTCGATCCTTTTTTCTCGAGACTCTGACGAAAAACGTCGATTACAGAACGAGGCTGCCCTTGGGGTAGACTTTCAGGTGTTGTTTTTTATGGATTTTGTAGGTATAGGGTTGATGATTCGATCGACGACGAATATTTTGAGGAAAGGTCAGGATTTTTGTTTTATTCAAAAGTTTTGATAGACATCCGAGTTATCATTATCATTATTTGCTCTTTTCGATGTATGAAGGTTTTATATACGCATCAGTATAAAGTATCACGATGAAAGTCACAAGCCAAGATTGTCAGTACACATATACTCCGTAAATTATACGTTGGCAAATTCATGATGAAAGTTTTGATGAAAGTTGTGTATGTGTCTGAATTTTTTTTTTTTTACTTAATAGGTATTTTCAATAATTTTTCATACACAACCTTTTTTACCAACTTTGTCTTAATTGCCGTACGCACTGAAACCACAATTTTCCGTTAAAAGAACTCTTATATGCAAAAATCAACTCTCTTGAAAACAGCTTGAAAACGCTTATCTTCCTTCCATTTTGCAATCGCAAATAGCCAACTCATCTCCTCCATATACTATACATAACACTACAATCACTGTTAACCCACACTCACACACACTATCCGCGCTTCCTCTCTCTCTCTGAATCGCGATACTCTCTTCCCCTTCCCTCGGCCTGCTTTTCCTATGAATACACACGCGCGAAAAAAAAGGACATCGTGCCCGCGTACTGCAACGACGACAGCCAGTCTAGCTCGCGGGAGAAAGGAAAAGGCCGCGCGCGAGCGAGCGATAAGCGTGGCGATAACCTCGAGGTGCGCGCGCGCGCGAGGACGATAGCCGCGTTTTCCGCGGCACGCGCAAGCGGGTATGTATTTTAATGAAAGCCTATATGCGCGCGGGCGCGATGATAGCCGCGGGTCGCTGAAGCGCGCCGGCTTGTCTGCTGCAGCGCGATTGACGTATTGCACGCCGCTGAAGGGGGGGAAGGGGTGAACCTTGCACTCGCGCTTATACAAATAGCGTTACTCGATTCTTCTGTGGTTAGAGTTGGCTATGTGGTGGGTTGCTTGCGTAAGCGCGATTAGCTGCGTTACAGATGAATTGCTGCCGATTAGAACTGTTGCCCCGGGGGCACGAGGGAGAGATTTAGGTTTTGGAATTATATTTGTTGGAATAGTTTTGGTTTGCGAAGTGATTTTAAATGTGATGTGAAGTGAAGTTTATTTAATGGTTGTGGGATTAACGGTTCTTTAATCTGGGGGTGATTGATTTGTATGATTCATCCTTTTTAGAACGTTGCGCAAACTTGCGAAACAATGATAAACGGATAGAAATAGACGTTTGGGTAAAAAGTTTTATAGCACATTTCCACAATTTGTATACACTATAGCTACAGTGAATCTATTACCATTGCAATCATTTATCGGGAGTAGAAAGAAAAAATCGAACGCAAATTGTTTGCGGATATTAAACGAAATTTTATTAAAAATAGCGCGTTAAAAGAAACGACTTGGTATATACGGAATTTATTACGAAAATTGTATATGCGGGGCGAAAATTGCGCGGAAATAAAATACGACCTCGCGAAGCGCAAAAAAGGGCCGGAGATATAACTGTGCATTTGATTTTTCGACCCCCCTCGCTCGATACACTCCCTTTCTCTGCCGCGTACGCGCGGACGTCACGGATATAATCGGTAATTGAGAAATAAAAGGGCAAAAGCAAATACGTCGCGTGCTTTTTCAAGCGCGAATTTACCTCTCTTTCTCTCGCTCGTATGTAAAAGGGCAAACGCGTACGAGCGCGCGAACCGACAAATATTTCCCGGAATCGCCTTATACAAAAGCACATTTGGGGAGAGGCGGATGAAAAAAAAGGCGGAAAACGCGGCGAGCAAAAATCGGAAATGCAGCAGTCGTTTGACCGTAAAAATTCGCGCTCACACGCTCGTCCTCGCTGTGCTGTTTATAATTTATTTATACATCTATAAGCTTTTCAAGCCGAAAAATTTGCCCTGCAAAGGGCACTTTTACGAGTGTATAAAGAGCCAAATATATCCGGGATACTGAGAATCATTATTACGAATTTATATTTTTGCGTGCGGTGAGATCGGAAATTTCGCACACGATTCGCGTGTATTTTCCTCCGGTTAATTTTTGCTAAATGTTTATTTTGCACGGTGCGGCTGTATTTTTACCACGTTTATATGTTTATTTACATTCGGCGTCGGCATATATCGCACACGCTTGATTACGTTTTTGTTGTTTCGACCGGTATAAATAAAAAAAAAAAAGAAAAAGAATATCGATATTAATTTGCGATTTAATTGCGGTAATAAATATTTCATTTTTATTGCATTAATTAATGTGGAAAGCGCATAAATTATTCACTGACATATAACGCGATAACATGATGAGCTACAGCTTTTTCTTTTTACAGACAGCGCATAATTAACGAGCGATAATTGAATTAATACCCTTCCGTATAAAATCAATATATTCCTGGATAGATTGACGGCAGGGTCACTCGACGCAACAGTTTTTCACCAATTTTATCAGCAAACTTTTCGCTAATCCGGATCGGATATTCACAGTCAAAACATCATACCAAATCGGATTACGACGGCATCGATATCACCGCGCATATGATTATATCATTATTATACGTATAAAATTAATATACATAAATTTTCGCCTAGGGATTATATTTTCGAAATAAAACAAAAGTATACGCGCACGAAGGGCGTTATGATGCACAGCAGTATACACAGCCGAATAGGATAGAGAGACGGGACGCGAAGGGGTCGATATAGCAGCGCGACGGCGACGCGCGTTGTGTATATGTCCGTACTCGCCTCTCCCCGAACCCTCCCTGTAATTGAAATTTCGCCCCGGCGAATATATGATTACCCCCTTTTTGATTTACGTCGTAATATCGCGAAAAATTCATCGAGCCCTTTGCCCGTTGCAACGATTCGTCGCGCGCACATATTCATGGACATATTTTTAATTTCCACCGAGCGCAATTGATATTTCTTTGTGAGAACTGTGAAAGGAAAGTTGCGTGAATTTTACGATTTTTGCACGTTTGTAATATTATTTTTTCGCGCGTGAGATAAATCGTCATTTCGCGGTGAATTATCGGTCGACCGTAAATGACGAATCGACGCGTGAAACGTCGAACTTTTCCCGTAATGAACATTTTCTCGAAAATGAAAAAAAAGAAAATAAACATGAATGATATTCTAATCTTTCAACAGCCTAATTTACACCAAACCTCTACACTCCCAAAAGCATCATAATTATTCGCGATTAATAGCGATCTCGCGCGTCCCCGACTCTGTCGCGATATTAATTAAGAACACACACAGAGCCCGCGAGGCGCGTAAATTCCAGTCCTCGCCGAAAATAGCCCGGGCAAAAAAGCATGCAAGAGCCAACCAACCTGACCGCTCACCCCGCGCACGTAAGCAAAATTAAACGTGCGACTGATTAAACTTCCGCGCCGGGCGCGGGCTAACTCTGTCTCTCGCGTTCCGCTCTTGTAATTTCGTAACTTCGTTAAAACTCGTACAGGGGTGGTGCTGGCACAACAGGATCGTCCTGTTTTTACCCGCTCGCGAGTCCAGTCTGTTTTCGTCGCGAGCGCGCAGCCCGTTAAAACCAGTCGTCGGTCTCGAGTACGCGCGGCCTCTACCCTCCGCGTTCCCAGTTTTTTTTTCGCGAATCCAGAACGCATGTAAATCCCCGACAGCGGTGTATGTGTACGTGGAGGGAGATCGTCGCTTTATTTGCCGCGCGAGTAACTCCGGCTCGCGCTCTCGCCGCGATTTACATATTCCCGAGTGCGTTTGACCGGTAATAATGTCGCTTGCTCGTATATATGTATATGTATATGCCTGCGTGCGTTTCCAGCTTTATACTTTCTTCCTCTTTTTTCCGTTGCCCCATGGTTTTACGCCGCGCTACCGCTCTATTTTCGATCGCGCAATCGCGTAGATATACGCCTGGAGTTGACTGGCCTTTATTGCCCTGCCCTCGCAATTCGAAAAATCATCGTTATTTTTCTCTCCCTCTCTGTGTGAACGTTTCTCGAGTTCGTATACAAATGCCGCGCCGCGCGTTCCTTTCCTGCGTGTGTAACTTTTTACGCCGGCGCAGTGGTCGTCGCTCTCTCGTATATACGCGAGTCCTGCGCGGGCCATTCGTCAAAACGCACGCGCACAGGACGAAAGGGTCGCGATATAAAGTCGAGAATCGTTTCTCTCCTCCTCCCCTGCCTCTTCTCTCTCTCTCCCCCAGCTGTTTTTATTATTTTTCGTTTTTCCATGCGCCCGTATACGACGTGCGAACGGCCGCGCTTTTCAATTCGGAAATTCAATTATGAAATACGACGATATATTTATTTATCGCGCTGGTTAAGGTTTTTTTTTCTCTCTCTCTCCCTTCTCTCTCTTCGGCCGCACCGATAAAGGTCGATTTATGATTATAGGCAGGGGGCGCGTATACGCGCAGCGTGTCGAAAAACTTTTTGAGCGCGTATATATGCGAGAGCTTTTAAAATAAATCTGAATTAGTGTGTTTCGGCTGGCGAGAACAATGGCGTATGGTCGAATTAAAATACTGCCGGCGCGCGGCCGGAGTTCGGCTTGATTTTATAATGCTGATAAATTCTTGCAAATCTAAACCAGTATATGTACACGCACGCACGCATGCGTAGTGATTAATTCGACTCTCAATCGCAGGCTTAATATCTCTTTTATGCGCGCAACTAGGCCACTGTAATTTACTGGTATTTGATTTATTTGTAATTCAATGGGGCCCCGAGTATATAGCTCTCTGCGCGAAATCATTTTAATAATCGGCCGGCATTTACTATTGCGCATATATAATTCCAGCTCGAGTTTATCAGCTCTTTCAATTTCACAAACTAAATCACTGCTAAACTATAATATTATATATATTTAATAACTAATTACAGAGTGTATGTTTGATTAAACTAGCAGCCAACTCTCAGCTATAAAACCAAGCGCGTAAATCCGAAAAGTGTAAATTCATTTTCCATGTTACACATCCCTCCCCGTATTATAACACTCCGTGCGCATACTTATACTAATCGATTAAAAAATAAAAGCCATTCTTGCGAAACAGCATTTTAATAACCCGCGTCATTTTTCACCGCTTACACAGCGCGCGCTCACCGCGTATTCAAAGCATCGGGGGTCCTTTTGGCCGCCTCTATCTCCCGGTCCATTACGCCTGGCGAACCGGTCAGTCAACGCGCACACTGTATACTTTTACCGCGTGTACGCTCGATGTTTGTTGTGATAACGCGAGCGCGGACCCCTGGCTCCCGATAATAATGAGACTGTGGCGGCGGTCGCATTGTTGCTCTGCGGCCCCGGCTAATGCGAATTAATTAGAGCCCCCGCCACCGATAGGCCGATTTTTGTCCGCCACGTGTGTTTTTCCGTGCGCTTGCAGAGTTCCGCGATAAAACGTTCGCTCTCGCGCGTGGGTAATTAATTGGCGGCGGCTCTGAAAATAGCGTAAACGCGCGCGCGCGGCCAAGTGATTCACCGGGGGGTATGCACTTTGTCTGTCTTGGCGGCACAGTGAGCGACTATACTATACGGTGATTTGAAAACGCGTGTATATTGTCTGCTCTCTGTGGCTTGGGAGTGGAGGAGATTTGTTTCGCGTGAGCGAGGGATTGGTGTATTATTGTTCGATAAGGAGAGTGTGTGTGTATGTTTGGGCCGCCGGATTTTCCCTGCCAGACGGATGAATCGCGCTCGTAAATCATTCCGGACATTTGCATAATCTTCGTTTTATGGTCTATTTGCGTCGGATCGAGAGCGAGAGAAAGAGGGATAGCATTATCGTCGATCCATTATATTTTCTGTAAAGATTATTCTTCGCGGTGGTTTAAAAGCGCGAAGAGTGTGTTAATAGTCGGGAATCGTGATCGAGGTATATTCGGGAGAAGGTCCAACTGTAAATAATATTTCTAGTTTGTTTGGCTCCTGGATGTTTTCCTAACTAATTGATGTGGATTCGGTAATAGGTTGTTCTAGATATCAAACTTTTAGCGCGCATCGAAAGTTTGTTACTTGAACTCTTTGAGATCTATAACAAGTATACCCCGGTGACGAGCTACTTTTAGATGGCACTAATAATTCAACTCGTTATTTGGCAATGCGATTTATTATATACATATAAGTATAAAGCAATATTTATTACTGCATAAAGTCAAGTTTAATTAATTCTACATTTACATTATCGTTTGTCAAAACGCAACGCGGCGACCGAAATAGCTATTAAAAAACTACTATATACGTATACCCCTATAGAGGAACATCGTAAATTTCACCAACACTAAGCGGCGCGAACTCTCTCGCGCTTACGCTTAAATATTTACGCAACAGCGCATTCTACTTCCGAAAAGTAAGGCGCGAGCAAGAAAGACAAAGAGAAGAAGAAGAAGAAGAAGAAGCGGAAGAAGGACAGAGCGCGGGCTGCTCTCAAAGGGTATCCCTGGATCGCCGCTCTGCAGCGGCGGCAACCCGCTTAATGTAGGCATCCTCATCCGCGCGCGCGATATATCCTTTTTCGAGCCGGCGGAAAGGAGCTAGAGAGAGAGAGAGGGTCGGAGCAGCGAGGGGAAAGGGGATATGCGAGAAAACTGGCCGGAAGTTACCCTCTCTCTCTTTCGCTCGCTTGCACGCTCGGCAAGATCTCCTTTTCCTATATACATTCGCGCGCGAGAGCCTTCAAGGTTTTATTGGAGCCTGTCGACGGGTGCGAGTCCTTAAGTACCTTCCTGTGTCGGTCGGAATTCCCGACTTTGCGCGCAGCCCCAGCTCTCTTTCTCTCGGCTACTTAAATCCGTTCCTCTCGTCTTCTTTTACTTTCGATTCCTTTTTCACTTGGCTCCTTCTTTTTTATACCCGCCGCCCCGTTCAACACTCTCGGCGGTCGGAAAAAGTAGGAAGGAAGGAATCATTTTTGGCCTCGTAATGTGGATGTAAGTTTCTGGCGGTATGCGGTTTTTACTCGACTACTACTGGCTTATTTTACGAGGTGCGGTATACTGCCGCGGGTTAAAAGTAATGGCACGATTTTTGCGATGAGATTATTTTAATTTCAAATATATTAAGTTCGTCCTAAGAAAAATTGAAAAGAAAGCAAATATCAAGAATCCAAACTTTTTGTGGTATGGGTCGTAGATTACTGCCGATCACTGATATACCTTCATATACACACGTGCTCCTTCCTGTGCGGAATCGTGATACGCAAGCTCTCCGCGTGTATGTAACGCATAAACCCAGTTCTCTCGGTACGTCCGCCGTATCGTATCTCGATGCGCTAACCTATAGGGATAAGCGCGCGCGAAGGGCGATTTATTAGGTTTTTGCGGGCGGTATCGCGCGGAATTGTAATTGAATATTTGAGAACGCCAGAAAGCCATGACGCATATGTCTTTTGTCCGATACATTTAACTGGGTTATATATGCGTGTGTTGTTGTTTTCGACGTCTCTGCATCGCTGTTCCGCGAATAAGTTTGTGACTGATTTGGCGATATCAAGAACTCAGCTTTTGTTTTAGCCGATTATTTTTGTACTTTAATCGTCCAGATATTATTGAAAATGAGAAAATGTAATAAAGGCTTTGTCATAAAGTTCGAAATATTGGAAATTCAGTATACATTGTTGATTTTTCTTTGACATAACAATTTGCCATAATATTAATACATATTTCAAAATCCTGGAAACCAATTTCTGTAAATTCTGCGTTACGGTTCTGACAGCTTTAACAATTTTGTGAAATTAACAATCAATTCAGTGTAACAATCAAACCCAAAATGTGTGCAATAATTAATTTTTGCTATATAACGATGAATATAATATTATTCAAACAGAGTATTTGAACAAATGACATTTTACCAATCAGTTAAACGTATACAAAAGCTAATTTCGTATTATTATTACAATACATTAAAAGTTAATGAAATTCGGTCATGTGATACGTACACACAGCTTTATCACTTTATTTATTGTTAATTAAACTACGCGCTTATTTAACGTCAATCGTCAACTACCTACGCAATATTAATTTAAATTCACCCTATACACAAAATAATTCGTAAAGTTAACTCGGCCGTGTAACAGTATAAATTTGACGCTCGAAAATACTCTCCACATCAATCAGTTTCTCTATCAAGGACCCCCTTCGTCAATACCCCCCGAAGAGAAAAAAAAATAATAATTCAAATCCCACTCGGCCCTGATAAGCATTCGCCGACTAGAATAAAGTGCCCCCTCTGCATTGAAGAATTTCACCACCACAACTATACCGTCGTCGCTCAACCTACCCTTCATTTTTCATTCTCTCTTTTTCTCGTCCTAGACCAAGCTCTCCCGTTCGCTATAACGCTGCAGCACAAATCCTATTGCCCCGATCGCATGCTCTCCTCTACACTGCAGTCTCTCTATACACTTCCCTCGACGCGCGGGGTCAAAGATGGCGGGCAGCCAGGCGTAAGATATTTATCTCGCGCTTACACGCGTCTCTGCTGCGAGCGAGCCTCCTCTTCTCTCTCGTAAATTCGCGCACCACTGAATTTTTACGTTCTCGCGCGCGCGAGGCTTCATAAATATATTATTTTCGTATTTTATGAGCCGCAAAAGTCGATCTCCGCGCGCCCGCGCGAGCGAGCGAGTTGTATTGACTGTAACTCACGGGGAAATCGCCGAGATGAATATGAGATAAAGAAAAGTATTTTGCGCCTTCGATAAAACAGCCGAGAGAGTGTGCGTGTGTGCGGTGAGAGAAAGAGGGAAGATGCATTTCTGTGCGAGTGGACTCGGTGGACGTGCTGTCGGCCGCCCCTTTTTCACGCTCCGGTGACACGTCCGCTTTCCATTCGAGCCTGCTCAGATGGACAATAAGGGCTTTCCGTAAACCGCGTATACTGTTTATACGTCCTTCTATATTCTTTCTCAAAGGAAGTATACAGACTGCCTCCGATACTAATATTGATCAGAAAATAAAAAAATTGTTGTCGTTGAAAAATATGTAATAAAAGCTATAATTTACTTGATAAAATGCGTCATCAAACGTGTACAAAAACTCATTAAAAGAAGCTCACAGATTCCGGGCCCGCGCGCTCGTTCGCTTGCGCTTTAACGCGATAATTAGCCGGCAGAAAGAGCAATCTCTTGTCATTTAAATCGCTTGCAATTTAGCCGAGGCGAACGAGAGCCCCGACACGATCGTGGGGGGAGAAGTGAGGTGGGGGAAGCTATCGAGTAAAAAATGGAAATTAAACGTTTACCCAGCCGCTCAAAAAACAAAGGCGTCGCTCGTGCGCGGCGCGCGAGCCGTGAAAAAAGGCGCGCAGAGGGGTGAAAAGAAAATACCGTCAGCCGGAAACAGGGCAATTTTCATCCGGCCGAGTATAATCTCTCTCTTTCTCTCCTACTCGCTTTCGCTGCGGGGGTGTTATTTTCGGGGGCATCGGTTTTCGCGCAAAGCCTCCCTCTCGCCGCCGGCAAGAGCAACACTTTTATTCTCCCATTTTCTCTCTCTCTTTTCTCTTCCACCTCTTTCTCCCCTTTTGTTCGCTCTCATTACTTTCCGTCTCTTTCTCTCGCCACTCACTCTCATTCTCATTATTCTCTCGCTCTCGTTCCGCCGGCGCTTTTTTCCTCCCGCTATCTAAATCCGCCCCGACGCGTATAATTCTATCGTCCGATCAAATAATTGAAACGCTTTAATGCTTAGACGACTGACGTAGACGGGAGCACCGTTCCCTTGTTGTCGGGCCCTTCATCAATCCACCCCCTACTACTACGACTACTGCTATGCTGCTGCTACTACCACTACCCCTCGCGCTACATCGTTTATACCGGGGGCGATTCTTAAGGTTTCAATCCTGCGGGCGAAATGACCGATTTGCTGCCACTGGAGAGAGCGAAAGCGTTTTACCCCCTTCGACGTTTTTCCCCGACGCTTCGTATATATATACACGCCGCGCTTATAATATAAAGGATCGCTTTTTTCAAGCCCCCCTCGAGTGAGCGCGGCTTATTCTTTTCATCCCGGAAATTTGTAGCTACAAACGTGACTTTTAATTTTCCTACGCTTCGCTACATCTTGCTCGCCCTCTTTCTCTCGCTTTTTCTCCCTCTCTCGTGCCGAGCGATCTTTGGTCATTTATTTTTTTACGTTTCAATTTGTAGCTAAAAGGGAGGTTGAGGGGGTAATTAATCATGCATCTCCGGGTTATTTATCGCGACCGCTCGGATATTTCTTGGCATCATTTGGGGTTAATTTTCTATTGCATTGCAGATTCTATAGAAAAGTGAATACCTTTCTATATGATCCCATCGTATACAGACCAATCATTTTCATAACTTTATGAGATATATTCTATAAAAGTAGTTATGCATTCCCTATAGCAATTTAAACATAACTATAGCTCTAGCATTAAACATATTCTCTTACTCTAGTCTATAGACACCGTTGCCTTTCAGAAGCCAACGCACACCACATCACTCCCTCCATCACAATTTTCCAAACCTCACATATCGCAGATACTAAACCATCCTTATACGACAGTATTAGTCTTCAATAAATTAAAGAAGCCGCGCTCGTCGTCGTCGCCGTCGACAATTTGCAAACCAATTACGGACACAACCATACAGCTAAACGCATCATCCTTTTTCCGAGCGGGCAATTCAAACGCACGCAGAATTAACTTCAGTGATTTGTCGGGGTATATACACACACATGCGGAAGTTAAGCATATACACACCAGACGCACGAGAGAGAGAGCCTCAAAAGCCGCGCTGTTTCTTCGAACTCTTGCTACGAGCTGTGCCGCTGCCGTCGTCGCTCGTTTTATTCCCCTCTACATGAAAGTGCTCTGTACACACACATATATTACTCGCGGCGAGCCCGCGCTAGCTCCGTAAAATCGGCGTGCAGAGCGAGCGCGAAAGCCAGCCGGCCAACAATTACAAAGCTTGACCTCTCTCTCTTCCTCGTCGTGTCGACTTCTTTTTCTCGTTTATACGCGTGTGTATATATATACGTGTTGCACGGGCTCGCTCCACAGCAGCGTCGTATTTGTGGTCAGTGCGCGCCAACGAGCCGGAGATTAGCCCGGCACGTGTCGGTAGGTGTAACGTATATATAGGAACACACAGAGAAATACGGTCGAGGGGGTATACTTGGTAGCGCACTGTACGGTGCATCCTAATTAAGTTAATCGGGCGCGCACGCAACAATGATCGACGATGTACACGAGCTGTCTCCAGTTACGACTCCTTTGTAAATAGATAAAATTTTCCGAGTGAACGGTGTACGTTATACGTATACACTCATCCGAAATTTTGAGCCGCTCAATTGTTTTCGAGACCGCACTAGTAGTTATACGGCACCCCGCACAACCAAATTACGCTGATTTCTCGAGGCAAACAACCGTCGTCTCGATTATATTAGAAAAACAACCAACCACTTCATCCTCGCAAGTAACATCCACATACCCACACACCTCAACGACGCTGTCGGTATGTGTTCTCGTGAACGCGCATGGAGGCTAATTCTCCTCCGTCGGCGTCGGTGCGGCGACGTCAAACCCCCGATACACATGCGCATACATATGTATGTATTCGTGCTCTCTCTCTCTCTCGCTCGCTCTCTCGCTGTCTCTCTGCCCGCAAATGCATCCGTTGCAGCCTGTGCACGCGGCGCGCGTATATATACGTATATATGCATGGATATGTGTTATATACGTGCATGCGAGAGCGAAAGATACAGCGAGAGAGAGCGAGAGAGAGAGGGCGAAAGGTAAATAGAGAAGCGGAGAATAAGGGGGTACAGAGCGAGAAAATGAATGAGCGGTGGCGAGAGAGGGAGCGAGAGAGAGAGGAGGGTTGAAACGGCGCACGGTAGTTGAGGCATTATAGCGTGGCTACAAATCATAAGGCAAACCCTCGCCTCTCTCTCTCGCTCGCTCGCTCTCGGCTGTAGCGCGCGGAAGGGTCGGTTGACAGTGGGACGTTACACGCTCGCCTCTCTCTCTCTCTCGCTTGCTGGCTCCGAGTTATGTTCGCTCTCTCTGTCGCTCCGTGGGGTGGCAGGCAGCAGCTCTCTCTCTCTCCGAGCACCCCCGAAAACGTCCAAATCTCCCCGCACCCCCCTAACCTTCTCTCTCTCTCGCTCTCTACTGTGTGTATATGTATGCAGAAAACGACTCGTATACCTATATATGTATGTGTGTGTGCGCGTGCACATATAAATGCGGAGAGACAGACGCTGCCGCGCGCTCCTGTATATATATATATTCACACAGAAGCGGGCGCGAGAGAGGAGAGAGAGAGTCGCGCGCTGAAACTGCGCGCTAACCCTATAACAATGCTCGAGTTTCTCGGAATTTATTTACATACTTAACTTTAGGCTTTATTGCCTGCAATACGTTTTCGGTATTAACGTTTTTACGGAGGGGCGGGCGTAGCAGCAGCAGCAGAGAGTATCTCACTATATATACACACACGGAGAGTTTTTGGCGCCCCGGTTTAAACGATACGATCGCCGGAAATTTTTCCTCATAAACTCGGATTACGCCTCTTCCTTATTCAATAATCTCGGTCGGCTCTTCTTCTTCTTCGTGTGTTTTTTTTTTGCCTGTATATGCTCTCTCGCCAATTTATGACGATCGTAACCGTTACGGGCAAGCGTCATTTCCGATTAGGAGGTCGGAGAGATTGCGATATAGAGGAGATACCCGAGAGAGCGAGTCTCAAACGGTTTCTTATTTATGCGTACACATCTCAATAATATCGAGCGAGTATAGGGCCTATACGGATCGTTACGTCGAATATGTTTGTGCGGTGTCGTAAAAATGTAAAACCGCCCCAACATCGTTCTAGAGTAGAAAAAAAAGATCCGCACGCGCTTTTTATATATACTTGTATCGAACAATGTAAATATCTGTACGCACGCGCAAACTTCATAACGATAAGTTTGCGGCAACGTGCCAAAACACTACATTACATAGCAGGAATTAATGATTCGCGACGTGTAATCTCCGGCTTTCATCATCAACGCCTTAATCGAAGTCCTCGTTCTTTTGCCTCTTAAAACCTCGCCAGCTCGCTAGCCCCGTAATCTAATCAGATTATTATTATTCACCGAAAGAGCTCGTATGTGGCACGTAAATAAACGATTGCATCATCATCGTCAAAGTATATACATATAAGCGGCTATAATACACACGGCGCGCGACTAAAAATTATCGCTCAAACTCGAGTGTTACGGCATTTGCAATTGTATGTCCCGCTACCATGTATATGTAGTCACCCGAGACACGCGCGCGCGCCTATATATCTGCGCAACAGCATCGGCTGTTGTTGTTGTATAGTCTCGTCCGCGCTGCGCACGTCTCATACCTATACCTGAATTCAAAGAACCGCGGCTTATCGCAATCGCCACGGCGCGCGGCGATAATTCCCCGTGTTCCTCGGATATATGTGCCGGCTCACACTCTCCAACGGCGCCGTGGCACGCGCGCGTATCCCCGAACGGGGCTTATCGATTGGCTCTCCGTCGTTCTTGACGCGCGCGCGAGATTATTATCGACACGGTGGAACGATGATGTGTGTGTATTCTGACTTCCGAAAGTCGAGCGCGTGGCTTTCACGTTATATACGCGTTTTTTTCCACGCACGGATTGGCTTGTTTTACCGTGCGTGTATTCGAGGCCGCGAAGATCAACATGGGGACGGGTTTATGATGGGGAGAAGACGAGGTCCAAAAATATCACCCGTGGGAGACGGAAAAATGTGCCGTAATCAAAAGCCATCACTGTTTATTTGCTTGGCCCTGTCGCGCGGAAGTTTAAACCGTGATTCAAGCTTTCCCCGAATCGTCAATTTTTGTAATATCGGATATATTCTATAGAAACCTTGTGAATCATTGAGTTAGTGTCGCGCGACACTTTCTAACTTCTTTAAAACAATTTTTTTTTGTTCAACACGTATCTTATCGGTCTACGACAATTAACCGATGGATTGCCGCTAATATCAATTTCCCACCACAGATATACACTCAAGGTCGGAAATTATCGGATTCGTGTGGATGGCGCTCGATATACATCTCAAGCGCGCGCTCCGTATTACGCGCCTATTAATCGCGCGCGAGAAAAAGTCCGGAGTGATTTATAAATTGTTGTCCGGCGTCGTAACCGCGCCACCGTGTGATTTACGCCGACGGAACGGTGATTAAAAAAGGAGAGAGAGAGAAAGAGACGCGCGTGTGCCCTTGGCCCTGGCGCGAATTTTAATTGGATGCGTATAAATCTCGATAATTTAATTTAAAAGAGGCTTAAGTACTCCTCGTAATTTATATTTGGAGATTACCGAGGGTCCGCGCGCGCGCTCGCGCGAAAATTACCTTCTCTTCTTCGGAGAGTTTGTAAGTTAACGAGGAAGAGAGAAAGAGAGTGAGATGGGTTGGTGTAACAAGCGAGGTGCTTTTTTCCAGCACCACAAAGCGCCGAAATGATCGCGCACGACGTATTACTATCAGCGGGGGTAGACGAGAGTGCTTACTTTATAAAAGAAAAAAGTGTGTATTACAAATTCCCCTGCTAATATCGTAGAACACAATTTCGTTAAGATTAGTTACAAAAGTGGCTTTCATACCTCCATATTATATTACAATTTTTTTTTATAATTCGCCTAAAGCTTTTTTTGCTCATTTTTCTTTTATCATCGGCTCGATCCATCTTTCTAATAATAACATCATTCTTGCGTTAACTTTTGTAACCTGACGAAAACCAATTAATATCCAAAAATACCTCTCCAAAAATCGACCAATACCGCACCCTCTCCGCAAAACTTCTCAACCGAAGGGAAAGAGAGAGAAAAAAAGCTCTATATAGGCAAGAGCTCGGCTAAGCCTGCGAGGCCATAAAGAAACGCTCCCCGCGCGCGTGGGACGATGAGAGCCACGGACCATCAAGTGCCGCTGGATTTAGAGGATCCCTCGAGCGCTACTCATGCGAACGCGCGCGAGCCGCCGCACCTACTTTGCCACGGGCCGAGAGAGCGGGTTATTAAATTTTTAATGTGTCGAACTTGCAGCACGCGCGCGATTCAGCCCCTTTTCTGTCGGGGTGTGGTAACGCGGCGGTGGGCGCTGCCGCATGATACGCTCGAAACGAGCGTCGAAGCGAGAGAGAAAAGAGAAGAGCGGGATAAGAGGGTTGGAGGAGGAGGAGAAGGCGAAGGGTGAGGTATATGTGACAAAGAGAGTTTTCGAAAAGTTACGGGGGAAAATGACTTTTCCTTCGAGCCGTTTGATATTGTCTTTTGTGTTCGGGAGGGCGATGGAGTTTTGATTGTTTTCGCTTTGGCGTGTTTTTGTACGTCAAAATGATGTGTGCGTCGCAAATTTGTCAAATCGGGGTTGTGAATGGCGCGCTTCTGACCGATTAAAATGTTTAAATTTAATCTGCTGCCGAAGTTCAGACGAAGCAGCGTGGTATATCGCGGGGAGCGATCTAATTTATATACTCGCGATAACGCAAGGTTAAAAGATGTCTCGGATAAAGCGCGGTATGTACATTGAATGAATCGAGAAATAATAATTGCATTACCCAGATAACTCCCGATAAGAGGAGATAGAGAGAGAGCGCAAAGTGTTTTTCGGATCGTGTGCCACGCGCGCACCGTCGATATACATCAAAAAGCTTAAAAAGCACAGAGAGTCACACCGCGCGGCGATCGTCTTGATACCAAAAATCCGCATCAAGCTATATATATTATACACACATACTTCAAAGGTAAATTTCGAGCGTTAAAAAGCAATCTACCCAGATATCAACAAAAGCACGCGTTACGCGAGAGTAGGAAAACAAGTCCGGCACGGTCCGAGAGAAGGGAAGTCGTCGACCCTCTTTCTCTCTCTCTGTGTCTCACCCTCTTTCCAACTATACACAGAGAGAGAAAGAAAAAGAGAGAGAGAGTATACGCTTACGCGGCGACCGAGAAAAGGGAGCATTTTCGCGCTTTGATGGCACATCAAAGAGAAAAATGGACGTCGAGCAAGAGAAATGGTTGTTCCGACCGGGGGGTACTGGGGCTCTGCACATACACACACAAATACACATAGAGAACGAGAACGCGTAAAAGAGAGAGACAGGCAACCGCTCGACTGGCTGCGCGTTGTCCGCCGTGATAAATTTATGAATCGCCCCCAATTACAATGAGGCGAGAGCCGCAGCAACAGCAGCCACTTTCCCTCGCGCCAAATCGAATAACGCTCTCTTTCTCTCGTCTCGCGCGGAAACGGGCGAGAGCGACATAATCGCCCTGATAAACAGTCGGGGCGCGCGCGCGCTCGGTTATTGCCTTGCGATTATGTCGCTTTTTCTTCCGCTATATAGTCGTATATATATTATCTAGAAACGGAGGAGGGGAACGGCGGTTTAAACTTTTATCAACTGCGCTAGGCATTATAACGCGTGCGGGGTTCTCGGTGTCGCTCGCCTGTCCGCGCGCGCAGTATTGATTTTCCACTTTGTTACGTGTGTCAAGAGGATTAAAAAAGCGTACGGCGAGCGAGCGAGCGAGGGGGATGATCGAGTTGTGATTTATTTCGAAACTCGCCGCGTTTAATAACTGATAACGCCGATATTAATCATCAAATAAAAATCATCTCTCGCGCAGGACGTTATATTAGAGCCGCGTCGCCGATGACGGGCCGACGTCCATTTTCCGCGATTAATCGCTGAATGTAAATAGGCACATTATCAATCTTCGGAAATAATCTATATGTACGGTTTATTAATTAATGGTTCGTTCTTTTCTTTTCTTTTCTTTTCTTTCTTATTATCGGGATTCAAGTACGACTCGATTTATTTTTTCTTGTTTTTTTTTTTTCAAGGAAGCGAGGGATTTATTTTTTCTTCTTAATTGTATATTGAGCAATTAAAGAAATAAGAAAATTTATGACGCAAATAACGTCCTATTCCCCGCGCGCGCTTCCGCATTTTTCGCGCCTTTTACGCCCCGAAACTCACTATACGCGTGACTAATTCAATCGCGTCGTTGTATAGAGCTAGAGATCGCGCAACTCACTTGACGCGTAAGGAAAAAATACGCATTCGCGGCACGACGCGCGCTATCGGAAGCAATCACAAGCACACTTTGCGATAATAACCTCGGTCTCGATCTATCTATCCACACATACATATACACTCGTAAATAATATCAACTCAGCGACTTTCGTGATCCTTTGGCTCGACGCCGTATCACTCGAGCTCACTCGTCTGACCCTTAATACCGTAGAGGAGAGACTCGCGCGACGGTGACACAATGCGCCAACAATGTCAGTATAGTCGCGCGTGCTCTCCCGTCACTCGACACCAAGTCAAGTGCCCAATAACGAGAATGCCGGCTCATCATTGGGCGAATCCGCTGCAGCGGCAGCAGTAGCAGCAGCGTAAGTCAATACAATGGCCGCCGACGCGCGATAAGCCACCGTCGTCGTCTCGCTCTCGGCAGCGTCTTCTATATCTGCAACGATGCCTTATACTCCCTCTCTTATCCGGCGTATTTATCGTTGTCTCGATGTGGCGAGCGAGGCTTTTTGTCTTTTTTTAGAGAGCCTCGGGTGGCTCCCGAGTGGATAATTATAAACCGCAAACAGGTAATTACGTCATGTCGCGTGCGGGTATCGTGTTTACACGGGACGAGTGGGTGATCTTGCGTCTCTGCCTGATATGTATCGAGTTATATATCGCTCCGAAGACGATTATCGATTTATCGATACAATGTTTATTGTAAGTAAAGGGTGTATCGATACGTTGCTGTAACAATGTTTTATCAATATTATTGAAAAAGGTTGATTTTATTGTTTTTATCAGCGGTATAATAGACATGAAGCTGTAAACATTTTTTACAATGATTCGTTTACACATTCCAGTCTGAAAACTGATATAACAGAAAAAAAGTAAATATAACGAAAAAAATTTTCGTTAGGCATTTCGAATGTTGCAGAAGTAGATTTTGTCTACTAACAACAAAATACTAATCTTTTTTGTTTTTTATTTAATTTTAATTTGAAAGCTATCATTTTATTTGTTGTTTAATTTCAGGGGGAGGTACCGATATAAAAATTAGAAAATTTTCAAAACCCGTAAAGTTATATTCCATTGTTTATAAAATTTAGTGGCAAATTTAATCTACTAACATCTACAACATTACAAATTTGCTAACAAAATTTTTTTCCCTTTGTTAATAATCCTTTTCCTGTATAATATCAGTTTTCAGCTTTGAACGCGTAAACAAATTATTGTCCAAATTTTCATGTCTACTAGACCGCTGAAGCCACCTAATTATAATAATATACTTTCAAAATTATATAAACTTCGATATTCAAGCAACATAGTATCAAACCTCAATCGCAGCTCCACCCTGTCTATAGTACATAACACACGGCATGGCGTGGCATCAATCTCAACGTGCCTTATTCGCACATTTCTGACCTGAAAAATCTTTCCTCGTTCCCCTTTCTCTCTCAAGCCTCTCTAATTGCTCGAACCGACGCCAGGCGGCGTCAAGTTTAAAAGTATACCTGCAAGTGGCGAAACGGCACTCCGGTTAGTATATATACCGGCGCGTGGAGTAGCTAGCAAGCGGCGTGAGTGTCCTCTCCTCGGGGCGCATAAATTATGATGATGAATTGCGTAGGGGTCCTGAAATCAACCGTACATGTGGGTTGGCTGCTGCGGCGTCTGCGGTGAATTGTCCGAGACGAGACACCGAGGCGTCGTAGTTGGATGAAACGCTAATCTGAATAATTATAACTTTTGCAACAATAAACAATTATTATTTTCTCATTTATTTATATTTTCTTGGTATTAAAACTTATGTTTCGATCTCAAAACTAACTTGAGCAATGTTTCGCGCGTCACAACTGAAACTTATTTTCTACCTCCAATTAATCTAAACCCCCGAATGAAAGTCTTTTTATCATCCAACGACACTTCCGCTCCGAATCGTCGTCTCTCTCTCTCACTCTCCTCTCTTTGGCCCCAGCGCGACTTTTCGCTCCGGCCGACAAACTTCGTCGAAAGAGCGTCGTTGTGCTCCCAAAAGCGCGCGCAAAATCCAACGACGAGGAATCTCTCTCTCTCGCGTTAATTTTCAACTTTAATTTAATTAAATCCCGGCAGCGCAGTGGCGGCAGCGCGCGTCACCGGTCGCGGTGTAGCTTCAACTTTTCAAGATTTATAGCGCGCTTCGATATTAGCGGCTTTATTGAAAAGCGACGCGCGAGCGGTTTGGCAGGCCGAAAACGGCCGAATCGATAACTCGGCTTTTGGCTCTCGCTCCCTCACGCTGCTGTGTGCCACCGGATTTTTTTTTTCATTGGGCCGCGTGTACTTCGGCGGAATAACGCTCGAGGTGCGACGACGAAAAAGTTTAATGAAATATGGTAGCGGCATGACAGCGCGCGTCGAAGGTCGTTTGTTGTTTAATTGTTTTAGCAGTTGTGGATTTACCGTTTTATACATACCTTTTATTGCACGCGGCTAAATCGGTTTGTGTATATGGACGATAGAATAATCGTTACTTTTTGTCGTTTTCAACCTAAATGGCAATAAGCTTATTAGCTAGAGCACATACGTATCAATTACACGCTGAAATAAAAGAGAAAAAAAAACCACGACGTCAAAGTCGAGTCCTTGCATATACACGTCCGATATCCATATACACACAGATACATACATGTTTGCCATATAGCCACCGCGCTTACTTGCCAATTTTCCGCAAAGCCGCATCCGATCTGACGCGAGGCTCGCGCGTGTAAACACATCGGAAGCAATTTAATTGACGTCTCCTAGTCTTCGCTAGTTTATACCCACGCGTGTACCTACGTCACATTCGTATAAACGGCCGGCGAAAAAATTGAGCGCTCTATTTCGAGCATATAAACTCCCTGGAATATAGGGGTACAAAGAAAAAGGAACGCCACGCGTAGAGTACACGATCCGCTAGTCCGAGTGATTTACTACCGATCGGTATAAAATCGCTCGTATGCTCTCTCTCTCTCTACGAATAATAACTCGACAGCGTATATGTACAGTATAAAAGACGGGCAGGAGCGTCAGGGTCGAGATATAGCAGAGAGTCGCGCGCGATGAAAGATTCATTCGCGATCTTCGCGAGCCATATTTGCGCTCACGCTCGCGACGAAAATGGCACTGCCCGTTTCGGAAAAAACTTGTCATCCGCGCTGCCTCGCTCGCTTGCGCACGTAGGTATACGTATGATCGTTATTACGCGCGTGCGTGTTCTTTTATCCGCGCGCGAGCGTCGTCGTAGTAGCTTCAGGGTTATCGGATCCTGCGCGCGAAATTCCTTCGAGCCTGAAGGCGCGCGAGTATGATTCATTATAGGCAGTTATTCTCTCTGCTATTCGCGCGCGCGACTGTCGCGTGTAATCTCGTTTTTATACGGGGTTTGAATTTTCTGCGTTTTTGACATATTTTGTTGGAGTGATGAGAGAGGGAGAGCTGGCGTTGTTTAGATGCCGATAAATCTTGAATAAATAAAAGAAATTCGCGTTTTCTCTATGTTTTTGCGCTCAATATACCTCATGACAGAAGACAAAAAATTAATCTTATTAAAAACTCTACAAATGACATTACTTCACTTGCGATATCGAACGAAAAATTTCGAGCCCGACGTTACACATGACATTATCCCCGCTTTATACGCTGTTACACGAGCTCTCGTAAATATCTCTCGGGGCCCCGTCTTCAATCAATCACAACACTTTACACCGCCTGATCCGAGCCATAAAAACCGCAAAAGCAAGCCTGCGCAATAGACTTCGAGGAAGGGATTCCACCACCGCGTACACACTCTTCACAAAAAAGTCGCGCTCTCTCGGTACGTTCATTCCCCGCTCTCGTATACACATACCCGCGCTTACTATAAAGTCATAAAATCCCTAGTTAGCGTCGCCGTCGCGTCTCTGCGCACAACAACGTCGTCAGTGTTCTCCGCTATACGATCGTCACTTGACCCTGGCCAGCAGAGACACGACGACGTTCCACACTGCGCGCGATTCTCAAAACTCACCGCAGCGTGCGGTCTGCGGAGAGGAAGAAGGCCGTCGATGATCCTATAATACGCACATATATACACTAACGCTAGCTCTGGAAATAATGGCGTGCGCGCGCGTGAGAAAAAATGCCTTTTTCTTCTCTTTTAGGAATCGAATGAGGGGGCCTTCAAGGAAATCAAATCTAAGAAGAAGATTGAACGTTAGCGGCGGCCTTGAGCGTGCCTCTGTACGCGAGCGCGAAAGGAAAATCGTTTCTTTTTTTTTTCTTCTCTCGGTGTGTGACGCGAGGACAGGGCACAATAATGTGCTGTACGCGATTCTAGCTTACGGGTTTTTTTTCTTCTTCTTCTAGTTGTCTATGGTTCTTTAGTTGCGGGTTCACCTCTTTGTTGATAATTTATTGCTCGTAATAAAGTAAATAGAATGTTTTTTATTCTTGCGAAATTCATAGTAATTAATTATTTATCGCGCGCAGCGTAGCGACTGTGTACTTATAGCTGCGGGCTTTGTGGTGCACTTGAGCGCGACAAAAACGGTCTCCCGACGCGAGCGCGAGGGAACATTCTTGACGATGCGGCACTTTAATTGTGTTCGCGAGTATTCTTATATACTTCGAGCGATAAAAATTCTTCAAATGCTTTTCTATATATAATTCTTCAAAAAATTCACCTCTCCATGTATAGTGCAAAACTGTATATTCTATCTCCTCGTTATAATTCAAAGAAAAAAAAAAATTCCAATAAAATAAAAATTACACGCACTCCATGTATACACTCGTCTCTCTTTTCCACTCTCTCCGCGCTTCATTATCCATCCATATATCAGCAAATGAGCATTGACTATACGGTCCGCGGCCGGCTGGCCTCACGATAACTCGCTCGCGCGAATATCCAGATTTATTGTAAACAATGCGCGTATGTTCTCTCTCTGCATTAGGCGAGCGAACGCGCGCGCGTGCCAGCCCGTTATTATTTCGTTATTAACTGATTACAGCGGCGCGACAGAGGGCTGGAAGAGAGGAGGGGGGAGAATGAATGGCTGTACTTATTGATTGCGAGCGTGAGCGGGCAAAACAAATGTACGCAATTTAATGAAAGTTGCGAGCGCAGAGCGTATAGAGTGAGAATAGAGGTCGCCAGATAAACTCTCTCTCCAATGAAAAATATAATGCGGAAAGAGTATAGCGTTCTTTAGATTGTTTTTTTTTTATTATTAAACGGATTGGACCGTATTATATCGTTGTACTTTGTATACTTATCGAATCGTATATAATACGTAGGAAATGAATGTATAAACAAAGCAATTGGCTTCTCTTTAATGAAGAAAATGTACGATAAAACTCGTGAAACGACGATCACGCGTAGCGATGATTTTCCTTAGCGAGATTTGAACCTGTAATTCTCGACTACGATGCGTTTAGCACGCGCTTGCGCTACTCACGACACACACACATACTCCGAAGCTCGCGCGTGCGGCAACTGATTTACGACGCCGATATTTATCGTCGAAATAATTCACCCGGAGGGGGCAGAGTGCAGCTCGCGCTCGCGAGGTGATAAACTCGACGCTCTTCTCTTCTGTCTTGGAGAAAAAAAAAGTGTTAACAGGAAGGCGCGCAGAGGTGTGTTTGTTGCTTTTCGCGGGATATCGCGCTGGTTATCGGAATCGGATACTAATTCAATCGTCCATTTACGAAGAATTATTTTGCAACGATACGATTATTCTTTATGGAATGATTCAAAAGATAAATAGACCATTGTATTATATCACACTTTAATTGCAATTATATTCGGGAAGAGAAAAGTTCGAACGTAACATATGCACGCTCACGCTTTACCTGCCACCTTTTCTACATTTACATCTCTCTTTCCGTATAATCACTCCCCACACATTCTCTCTCTCTATCAAGAGAAAGAGGCCTAAAGAAAGGCGCGGGCGAGTGTTCTGAAAGAGCTACTCTGCGCGCATGCGAACAAATGGCTCGCGGGTTTTGTGGAAAAGCCGGTGATAAAAGTGTCAAACGGAACGTGGAAGCAGCGGACCGCTCGCACAATGAGCCGCCGATCGTGCGTACGCGCGAGATTACGCGCGTGCGCACGCGGGGGGGAACAAAGGCTGTGACGCACTGCGAGCTTTCAGCAACGTGTATATATGCTGCACACAGGCACTTTTGTTTCGTTATAGCAGGAGCGTTTTTCGCGCCGCCCTTTTTCTCGCGCTCGCGCTTTTGAATGAGATCGCCCGGCGTGCACGCGTGTGTATGTGTTTGGTTTTGCGAGAGCGCTGCAGTTTGCGCGTAATTGTGTACATCGAGTAATTTGAGGTTGCATATGTTGTGTCGTTCTTTCGAGGGCTGCGTGCTGGGGAGCGCTGATCGTTGTTGTTGTGTCGTTCGGTGGCTGCGCGCTTTCAAGCTACTGGAAAGTTTGTTTATGGTGTATAATATATAGAAAGATTAATTATCGTTGGTATATTCGTATAAGTGAGTAGCGAGTGTGTAGCTAATTTTCTAACTCAATTAAGATTCTATAATTAAAACGTTGAATATTAAAAGATCAGGATTGAAAGGCAACTATTCGTATAAGAGCCTGTATATAGCTATTACCTAATTATCTTGTTAGCAACAATGTACATGCAACAGGCCGTAAACACAGTCCATTACATCGGCTCGCAATCTTCCAGAATAAATAACCGCAGATTTCTTTCAATCAGACGAGCCATTCCCCTCAAAGCACACACATAATGATGCAAACTCTCCTGCATCTCCGCGGCATATTATATACAGAAGAAAAAAAAACACCTTGCCAGATTGTTCGGCGAAATTTATGGCGCGAGATATCCTCGCAGCATGCGGAGCGTTATGTGAAAAGGCACGCGGGGCTATAAAGCAATTTGTCCGAAGATAATTTTATTACGTAAATATCGCGTACTTACGCCAGACCGCGCGAACGCGCGAAAAATCTCAATCTCTTATCCCCCCCGAATACTCTGAGCCGCACTTATTTATACACACATACATATATAAATACAGCGTTCGTGTGTATACGTCGGCGACACATACCGGGTCGAATCGTTAAATTATAATTTACGCTCGCTTTGTATGCATATAATATATGCATTCGACGCCTTGTCAAGCTCGCGACTAATTAGAATATTTTGTCTTGTTTCAGGTGAGTAGCCACGACGTTACAACCACTGCTATCGTCCCGCTAGCAGTCGGACTCGAGGTATATAACAAAACACGCACACTTGCTCTTTCTCCGACGGAGAGAGAGAGACTACACGCGGACAAATTGATCGCTGTCTCCTTCTATCTATATACGCAGTTGGAAAGAGAGCGTGCACTAAAAAAAGCACTGCAGTATACAGGGGCAAAAAAGGCACGCGTACCGCCTTCGGGGCTTTCTCATTAGGAGGCATTTTCCCCGCGCACCGCGCGCGATAAAACGCATCGTGGCACGATTATGTAAGCGCGATTGTTTTCGCCGCGCGCGCTTGTAGTTGCTGCTGCTGCTGCTGCGTTAATGCAGCATTCCCCGAGAGTTTTTCTCCACTCCGTGTATGTATATATATACTATACGAGCCGTACGCATGCACGCGCTCGAATCTCTCTCTCTCGCGCGTAGGCAGTGACTAATATTCAGCCGGGCTCGCCTTTAATTCATTCGACTTTCTAACACCGCGCCTGCCTTGTCCGCTTCTACATATCCCTCTCCTTCGCTGCAGCCGCGAAAATTCTCCGCGGAGTTTTCGCGGGGACGTTGTTGCGGAACAGCGGTTCTCGCCTGGCCTTGCGACGTATGCGTGCGTGCGAGGGTGTAATGAACCGGTTAATAGTCATGCGTCAATTAATAACTGAAAAGACGGGTTGTGTGCTGCGGGTGGCGTATAGTGCTCGCGCGGTTCGTGGAAGAATTTTAATGCGGTTGCTAAGGGGGGTGTGAGCTATGTTGCGTTATTTATCACGCGCGGTCCTTTTATTAATGGAATAGTTTAGTAGGTATTAGTCATCAAAGATTTACCTTATTAATTTGAGATGTGATTTATAACGTTATGGAGTGGACGAGAGAGCTCATTAGAATTCTATTTTTCACCGCTCAATCTCGCAGCGAGCTCCGGTCCGTATATAATCGTAAATTCAAAACGATTCTTGCGGACATGTATACCAGCAGCGGCACGCGCCATTCAAGTGGCTACGTGCAGCTAACTTTCACATTTTGCCTTAAACACGCTGCGCTGAAAATAATTGAATTTACAGCTTTCATTATATTCTAAGTACCTGAGTCCGGGTGACTTCGATCACTCTATTATATACAAGTCCCCGCCGTGTATAACCGCAACTTCATCCCTATTTCACTCCGACCTCACCAAAATCTTTCGATCGTTCTAAACGATGTCGATCGTGTAATTAAATGCGGACTCAATCATTTATCGATCTTTATACTGCTGTACGGTTTCACCTATACACGATCGTCCCACTTCTGGCTCGCATCCCGCGTAGTATCTGCAACCGCGGCATATACGCGAAATCGTGCGTTTTTCCACGATTATCCATCCGCGTACACGTCTCGTCGATGTCATCTTTGTCGACGTCGTCGTTGTTGTCCCGCGACAAGCGCGCGCGGAGCTCTCGGCGTATAATACGAATTCGCCTCCTTTTTCTTATATATATCCTATCCCTCGTGTCTTTCTCTCTCTTACTCGCTTCTAGTCCGTCTCTCGCGTAGCTTTTTTTTCCTCTTTCCCGCGAATTCCATTAATCCACGTCCTCGTGCTTGCCGGCGTCGCGATCCTTACAAGTCCATTCCATTTACAATTTTGGGACCTTCGCCGGGGGAATAAATCGCCCGCGAGTTTTCTCCCTCTCTCGTATATATACTCTGTCTCCTCGAGGAGGAGAGTTCGTTTCCTCGTCTCGAGGATCTTTTTTTTCCGGCCTCGATCTCTGTTTTTCTCTCCTATTTTCCTTTGACTCGCGTCACGACGCCGAGAGAGAGAGAGAGAGAGGCAGGCAATGCGCCTGTGTGTCTTCGACTGTGTGTGCCGTGACAAAGACGTCGCCCAGGAATCGTGGACGACGTATAGAGAGAGAGAGAATTCGATTTAACTGGAATTGAGCGCATTTTCCGCCTTATACCGTTTGTTTTGATAGCGTAGTTGGTAGTGAACGACGCCCCGGCGTGCCTATAACGATGAACTTTAACGATAAAGGATTTGTTTTACTTGAATAGCTAGTTAAATATTACAACAATTTATTGATTGGATTTTAGCATTACAAATATAGTTGAGGATGATTATTTATAAAGTGGCAAAAAGACGTTGTAAATTCAAACTATTGAACGCGGTGGGGAGGAATGCATTGAATGCAGCCAAATTTGTCAGCTCGATCGTTGAACTCTGCGTCGGCCATTTCTGCTAGCTCTCGTACTTATACTTCGCGTGCAGTATACTCGCTAAAAGGCTGCGTGTCTAAAAATAAACTCATCTCAAAACCATTAAGCCTATTCGAACGCTTATTTATTTTGCTTTCTTTGTTTGTTATTGAAACAAGTTGTTTATTTTAAAAATTATACACATTTTGTTATCAGTCAATTAACTATAATCACAATTATTATAAACTGGCAATTCTATTTAAAACACAATGGTATTCTCGGACGTGCATCGAGATCTCCGAGAAAATTATTTTTGGAGCTTTATTATATTTTCTGGTATTTATGATAAATTAAAAGTTTTTAAGCTAACGAAAGAACTTTTCGTTATCATACTAAAAAATGATAAAGAAAAAAAACCTCAGGAAAAGGCAAACTCTACACATCTCGTTACTTTGTTACCCCTATTCAAAAGACAAACTGGCTCCACATTCATATACACACTCTCGCAATACTCAACCACAGGCACGAGAAAAAATCGATTTCCCTCTAATGTACATCCACTTTCCTTCCCAAAAAACCAACCATCCTAAAAAAAAAGACAAGCATGACCCGCTACTCTCCCCCTATCCACACACACATATATCCTCCCCCCACACACATACACTTATATTCGCCTCTTACATATATGCATCGACCGGGCTCTCGCTCCTCTTTGTTCTCTCTCTCTTTCCTTACCTATACACTCCTCCACACATCTACCTATATATATACACACGGCGGTCTCGAGGCGCGGCGGCGGCGGCAGGCAGTCTGGCCGGTTCGCTCGCTCTCCTTCTAGCGCGCGGCTCCCCCACCTCCTCTCTAACCCCTTCACCTCGCGTTTCCTCTCCTTTCATTGTGTACTGTCGCGCGCGTGGGGGCCTTATAGGTGTGTAGTATATAGTCGCGTGGGCACGTACACACTATATGCGCGTTATGGTGCACCTTGAAACGGAGACGACGCGCTCGCGATGGATATCGTTTTGCGCGCGTGGTTGCGGTCGCCTCGCTAAGTGGTCTGATTGAGAGTGGAATGCGCGTTCTGTTGTGTGTTGCGCGCGCGCAGAGTGTATATTACTATTACGCGGCTGGTGAGACTAATGAGCGCGAGGATGACGATGCCGTGGCTGCTGCTGCTGGTGCGATGATGATGAGGATGACGGTTTTCGTCTTGGCTTTCATGCGGCGTGGAGTGATTTTTTGCGTGTTTACGTCTGCGTTACGTGCAAGAGACGCGCGAGTGAGCGTTAGTCACACGATTGTCGATGGGTATCGGTTTACCAGGATTATTCATTTATCGGGTTTTGTATAGATTAGGTTGCAATGTATATGCATGATGATGTTCTTGATTTCGCGAGCGATTTTTACGATAAGTATAAACACGTTGCTTCATTATAGTAAATAAAAAAGGATATTAGGATTTAAAGTGTCATGGCCGATGCAAGGCAGTAATCCATCTAAAACCTATGAGTGCCAAAAAAATAGACATACTGGCATGGACGAAGCAAGGCAGTAAATTGCACTTTTCTTTATAAGAAACGAGGGTCCCCACTTTTCGTTCCGCCACAACACTTTAAATCCCAATATATAATCCAAGTCCCTTGGTATGAGGAAAATTTCACGATCAAACCACTTCTAGTCGTTTAACGCGAATCATATAAAAAAGGAGAATCATAATTCTCGGATAAACATATAGATTACATTAACGAGCTTTTCCCTCAAAAGCCCTTTTCAAGGTTACCACTACGCCGTCATTACCGCGCAATATCTCCCAACTCTCCCCTTTCACTCACAGCATACCAGCAGCAGCTCATATATATACGCCGAAAGATTAAAGCTATATACTCATCTCGGGGAAAAAGCAAAAGTGTCGAGCGTGCAGCGAACCTCGGCGAAACGCTGCTGCCTGCCCACGCAGCTTCGTCGAACCGAAGGCGGTGCTTGGTATTCCGCGTGCACTCGATATACCAGCTTCTCTCTCTCCTTCTCCTCCTTCTTCTCTACTTCCTCTCCGTCGTCGCGGCAGCCTGTATGTCGCCACACACGGCCGCTCGCGTATATAGCCGCAGGAACATAACCCACCGTTTGTACACACACACACACATATCGTGAAAATAGTCGCGCAAGCGAGCGAGTCCTTTAGCGACCGCGCGTTCGCTTTTTGCGTTCGCCATATACTCGCGTACGCGCGCACGAGGGGAATGCCGATTTTTGCGAAGTAGCTATACTATACACTGCACTCTGCTATATACTATGTATATACCATGGCAGCAACGCACGCGCGACATTGTTGATTTTCCAGCACGGCGTTCACCACGCGCGCGTGGCGTGAAATCGCCTTTGTTTTTTTGCATTCATGTGTATATGTATCGTACGTACCAGTATGTGTACAATACCTACAACAAGCTGCGCTTTTGGAAATGACGGTGTAACGTACGTGCGTGCGCATTATTTTTAGCGATCTCCTTCCGAGAGAGGATTTAACTGTATTCCCGTCACGTTTCGGAAAAATCACTCGACAGCCGAGCGCGAAGCTCTCCGGAAGGTAGAAAAAAGCGGATTCTCGCTCGCTCGCGCTTTTAACGAAGCGATTTTATTTCGTCCATTATGCGCGCGTGCCGCGTCGTAACGAGTTTACATAAATCACGCGAGCTGAGCGCAACGGCCTGTCGATCGTTAAATGAAAACGCACCGCTCGCGCGTCTCTCGAGGAACGCGGCTCTCGCGCGTACCTATATGTTAGAGAGTGAGATAAGCAGGTAGCACATTATGGAGCGCTACACGAGAGTGAGTGAGGCTGAATGGAGGCTCTTGCGATCGCAAGCGTTGGAGCGAGCCAGTAGGGGTCGCGTGCCGATCCACCTGTCGATTATGCGATATATACGCGGATGATTGAGAGTGCGCACGCGCGCTGTGTATAGGGGATCATCCCGATACTGTTTATGACTGATAGCAGCGATGAAACGACGAGGTGCGTTATAAAGTGCAGCATTTTTTCTTACATAACAGTTTTTTCAATTGTCTTATCCTTCGATTAACTATAATACGAATCTCACGTTGAAATGAGAACGTATAAAAACATCATCAAAGCTCCACTACTTCATTATAAATATCTCTAATCCCATACCTCACCACTGCAAACACTGTAAAAAAACCAACGCGCCACCCTCCTCCTACTGCCTTGTCTAAACATCCCCTCTCACCGGAAGCTGCCGCGAAAAAAGTGCACTCCAGCGCTCGAGACGCTTTACCGCGCTTATACACACTCCCTCCCCTAACGAAGGTAAGTATTTACACACACACGGGCTTGCGCTCATCTATATACTCTTTTGCCGCCCTCTTGGCCCCCGCGGGGTGTGGGTGGGAGGGTTGTGCACGCGGCCGTGGCCAGTTGGCTGGCGCCGCGCTCTGTACTACCTGTTGCGTCCTCGTCGCGCGGCCACTTTTTCCGTGCCCGCGTGGTTCGTAGTGTATTATACTCTCGGCCACGTGGCCGGCGGTATAGTGCAAGGTTAGGTCGCCCGAGCTTTCGCTGTGGTATGGAGGGTATATTTTTCACTAATTCAACTTTAAAGAGTAGGTGAGGTTAATGATTGTTGAAGGAGGGATATAGGTGAGAGGTGTTGTAATAATGTTTTAGATTTTAGAAGAGATTGTTGAGATTTATCTGCGTTATTAATGGTGGGATAAAGACAGCTTAGAGCGCGTATAGATAACCGCGTTGCTGCCATTATTATTCTTTAATTAAAACGATAATTTCTCGTCTCATCCCATCTCACCAGGGTTCACTCCTCCTCCGACAATCCATAAGAATTACACGATCTCCGGTCACTGCTCGCACATAAAAAGTCAGCCTATACATGTACGCATTTCGCTCGAGATCCCTTTTCATTTTCATCTCCTGCACACGCACACTCACACGCACACTTAACACTCGCATTATACGACCTATGCGCTCTCGTCGTCGGGTCATTCGTCGCGAGGCAGGCGGGCGCAAATCCCCCTACAAATGCGCCCTGTCTCGATAAAGCTTTTCGAAAAGCCGATTTATTTTCGGGAATTTGCTCCGTGTATATTTATATAGCATCATCATATACGCGCGCGGCGAGTGACAGGCGCACACATAGAGACACGGCCGTTGAAAGAGCCGGCGTATAATGCGCGCGATTTAAAAAGCAACGCCGGAGGTAAAAAGCCCTGCAACAGGGAAGGCGAATATACTCGCGGGTCGTGCGCCGATCTTCTCTAATCCCGAGAGCAAAGCCCCGACGCTTATATCGCCCGCGTCTCTGTGTGTGTGTTATTTTAAGCGCTATATGCGCGAAATGCGTTTGGTTGACACTGAACCGACGGAAAGCCGGGTATTTGCGAATGGTGTAACGATGCGTAATTACACTTTACGCTGATAAGAAATTAATCGCATATTTCTGTTTTGATTTTCTTTTTTCTCTCTTTTCAGTAGTCGTTGATAGTAAGTTTTATTTGAATGTAAAATGTGTCTCATCGATAAAGAACGTTGGGTAAAACCTAATTTTAATCGTATTGACAAATGATTATTCGCGTTCTCATTCTCAAAACGATTTTTCATTTTATTGACGTCTGGAATTATGTTCCATATATCATTTTTAATCCCCAATCTTACATTCTGTTATATTTATAAATTTTATGTAGCATTACTTTTAGTTGGAATATTGGATAAATAGTTTTTGCTGTTTTTTATTACTCTTGATCCGAAAATAAATAAGTTTACAAATTTCGTGATATTATATTATTTATTTCACTGTTAAACTTGGAATTTTTTTAGACATTCTGTTTCGTTTATCTTATCTGTAGTTTCACTACAAATGAATCGATAATAGGTAAACAAAGGTTTATCTCGGAGATAACACATGTGGAAAGCAAGATTCATATAGAGTCAAAATGAATTTTATAATTATACGTTGTGCGAAGACACTACTATTTTTATAGTTGTAGGTTAGAAACTATGTCAATGTTATACATTTGGATATACTCGCTATTACCAAGCAACTTTGATCTTCTTCTCACGACTTCCACGAAAATCTCATTTAAATATTTATCGCGTGAAAATAACGCGAAAGTCAATAAAACCGACGCGCTGTTTACATTCTAATTTTTCCATTAAATGGCAATTTTTCTTCTTTATTCAGTTATTTTTAAAAGCCGCCGTAAAATTGGAAAACCACTACTATAACCCCCCTCCGCGCGCGTTCACGAAATAATTAAAATGAAAAAGCTCGCCGGGAGCCGAGAATTGCCCCTCGTAGTCGTAAAACTTTTTCAGCGCTTATAAAGTTCGCGAAGTGACTGTGTAAGACCGGCATAAAACTGCAGTAAATGATAATTAATTAGCTTTTACGCGTCTCAGGAATGCCGCGATAAAGACACTGCGTGCGGACTTTCGATTTTTATCGTCCCACCGATTAAAATTCTCCTCCTTCTTCTCTCCCTCCCTCCCTATTCCGCAGAAGCATAAAAGCGCAACGAGACGAAAACCTCGGCCAATAATGAATCAGCGCGGAAAAATTGCTCTCCCAAAAAAGGAACACGACAGAAAGAAAAAACAGATTCTCGCGCACAAGAAAACCCATACACACAGAACAATGAAGAAAGAGAGCGAGAGAGAGAGCGAGAGAAGGTCCTTGACCTACGCGGGCGATTATCGGTGTGGAGCGCAAAACAGGAAAGGCGAGAGGTGAAAAAAATGCGATTGCTCGGCCGATTGAGATTGAGATATCGCATGCTCGCGCCGCGCTTGCGCATGATTCGCGATTACTGCAGCCTTCTCGGAAGGGTCGCGACAGTCGAGAGGCTCAAATTGAAAAGTCTTATCGCCGCGTTAACTAGTATATGTGTGTGCGCGTGGCTGCGTGTGGTCGATTAATTTCACGGTGCGCCCCGTTGATTCCCCCCGAGGAGGAAAATGGGAAAAAGGCCTTTCACGTGCTAGCGAGGCCGACCTTTTCGACTTTTTATTTAATTAGACGCACTAGCACCGCGTTTCGTTATGAGCTGTGAGAGCGGTATATATATTTACGTAACGGTTGTTATTTAACGTATATGACACCGCAAACCAAAGTTTCTTTAATTAGTATTGCGCAAAAATCGAAACATATCGACGGGCGAGCGCTATTTCACGAATCAACGTCGTAAATCACGCTTTTAAGACAAATATAAGAGAGTTATTGTTCTCGTTCACCACACCGCAGCGCGATTTTGCCATAAAACAAATAATTTTTCATCGCAATAACTTATCGCTGCATTGTTATGAAACACCTCTCTCGATCTACCTCCCTCACTCTCCACCCAATCTACAATCCATTGTATATACCCCGCGCGCGCACATTTCTAAAGATCCATAAAGGCCGATCCCGACGCGATATATAATTGCCGGCCGCCTCACTCTCTCGCAATCAATTTGTCAGTATGGTGAACCCGAACATCTTTATCAGTCGAGAGCGATCTACAGATACCCGTACAACATCGTAAAAACGATCCTCCCACCCATCATCGTTATATACACATACACGCGGAAGGAGACAAAAAAAATCAGCACATATAATTCCCATGAGCAAATCAATCAATCGTCTCGCTGCACGTTAATATACGCAACACGCGCGACTTTTTCCGCGTGTTTTCGGAATCGCCCATTGTGTGTTCCGCCTCATGCGTGGTTCTCGAAAAATCAGCGTTATCTCCTGCGGCCGATCGATCGTTATATTATTACCACAACACTCGGATCCATCTGATAAAGCATCGCTACCACTATGCGCAGAGAACCGCGTGTCGCAACGCACGTATGTATGTACGCGTGTATATATATAAGTGATTGGTTAGGAAGCGGAGCGCACGCGCGCGTTTAGACATAACGAGACTACACAATGCGACGAGGCACGAGCTCGTTTCGAGAGTATAACGCTGTGCGCGCGCGCCTTTCTCTCTCTATCTCTTGAGCCTGGGCGTCACCATCGGCCGGCTATATAACGCACACGTATACATATACGAAGATGAGAGACGAGTGTGCGATATATATAGATATATATAATATCTAGAGCTGCCGCGGGGTCGAGCGTGTAGTTTTATGAGCGGGATTTTAAGTTCTTTTATATTGCGCTACCGGATGCTGAATAAACGACGCCATCATCTTCTATTTCTCCCCTTTGCGCCACTCGAAATTGGGTATATTCGAAAGAGAGACAGCAAAAAAAAAGATTGATTTGATAGAGGATTTTTTGCCTCGGAGAATGATAAACGGTGCACAGCGCTCTGGTTTCGATGGAACGAGGGGGAGGAGGAGTAGATTTACGGGTTTGAAATTGATAACTGACGTATATATATGTTGAAATACAGGCATTCAATGTGATTTCGACTTTGTAATTAGTATTCGGCCATTTTTCTAATCAAAAACCTTACGAGCTATTATAACGCAATCTAATAGTTGCCCCGTTCCATTGTACGTTCATTGTACAATAGTTCCATAAAACGCTGATAGAGACAGAGTGGGAATCGCGTGTTTGATAGAAAATATTCGATTCATTATGCATAATTCAATATGTTTTGTAACGACACCGTTTCCCCCGCGCCGCACGCCGCGTGTACAGTCATTGTGCGCGCTCGCAAAAAATAATACGAAAATAGCTATACGAAAGAGCGAGCGCGTGCGCGCTCGTTGTATGAATAGCTACATTATCTGCTAACCTACTCGGAAGAGATAAACAACATTCAATCATCCAGTCTGCGTTAAAGCAAATAGCCATTATTCAAGAGCCGATGCATATATAGTTGAAAATATGTATATAAACCATGCGGTTCGCCAATTAATTATAAGTATAATGCGCGATCAGTTACATAATCAAACTCGGTGCTCCGAAAAAATACAAAGTAGTAGTTTATTCCGCGAGCGTCGAGTAAATATTTAACTATATACGACTATACCTACCTCTAAACTTGTATTTTTCACTTACAAAAGCCTCATTAATCCAACGTTCTCCATATCACAAAATTCATATAAAACTTCTCAGAATTTTCAAGACCGTTCTATATTTACTTTTTTTCCCGCCTATAACCTTCGCCGAATAAAAGCAAACACCAGACGAAACTTTCCTGCTTCCAAGCGATTTAACATCATCAATATATATATTTCGTCGAAAACAAAAATCTACTATATATTCCAACTTCCTCGTTCATCTTCAGCATGATGCAAAAACCTTTATACACTCACGCGCAGAAGCGTAAAAGGGGCTTATACCTTTATGCAGCGCGACTCTCTTATATACTCGGCAGCGTCGCCAGCTCGTCTCGCTCGCTCGCTGGCGCGACCAAAGGTCTAGGCCCACGCGAGCAAGGCTCGGCCTCGCGAGACGATCGGGCTCTCCGCACGCGTGCAAGGAGAACGGTACCCTACCCTGTGTATGTGTGCAGTGTGTATATAATGTACTGTAGAGCGCGCGAGCCTCGAGGGAACGGCCGATGAAGTTGCATTTATCGGTTTTAAGGATGCTCTAGGGTTATCAAGGGATCTCCGTGCATGAGGTTGATGCGCTGATGTGGATATAGGATATGGGTTTCTGGAACGGGTTTTGCCGTGCGCTCAAACAATTAGGGGAGGCTATAGGGCTGCTGATTGTGCGCGCGTTTACCATCGTGCACGTTGTTTTTCAAAGTGTAGAAAATTGTCTTGGCTGCGTGTGTAGTTGGAAAATCTAAAGTGCGGATGATGGCAACGAGTATATAAAGTTATATATTGGAAGGTGAAAACAAATCGAAAGAGAAAGTTAATGTTTTTTATTATACGCTGGTGAATATTAAGAAAGGAAAGTGAAGTTAAAAATGCAAATGTATATGTAGGAAGTCGAACATGCGAAAATTATGGAGAGAAACGTATCAGCAGAAGAAGATACATGATGGCGGAGTATACTGAGCGAGTAAAAATTGGACGAACGCAGCGTACACATATTGCAGTCACGATATGTATGTGCATCGCGCTTCGCGAGAATCTTCGATACGCGCGCGAAGATAAATGTCCTTTCTAAACCGACACAGCATTGCGCGTGGGGCTATATACTCGCGACTGACAGCCAGCGTAGCATATAGTATTGATTTTGTTGCTCGCGGAATAAATTTTGCAGCACTTCAAAAATCATTCCTCACTGTCAATTATACCCGCAGGTTATAAATAATCATTCGCATAAGTACACCAGTTGCTAAAATACCGATGTATATCCACCTTGCCCCCCTCTCTCCAACAATACTCTCAACCACCATCGCACTGCTGCCCCGGAACAAAAAAAACAACAGCCTAATCAACCCACTCTAAAATTAGCTTCCCCCCATCAGCTCTAAAAGCTCCCCAGCACCTCTTATCTCTCCAAGCGTATAAGGGGCGAAGGAAGCCTCTTCTCTCTCTCCCGCTCGCTAGAAGCGGGGGCACGGCAACGGCTTACATACATGTGTATATGTGCATGCGCTGCACTCGCACGCTCGCGATCTAGAGACGGTGGAGAGGGGGAGGCGGGGATAGGCGCGAGAGCTGGACCCCGCTCTCGTATGTGTGTATGTGTATGTGCGCTCTCGCGCGCGGCCAGTCTCAAAGCCGAGCAACAAAACCCTCCGCGGCAGTCGTCGCCTCGCCGTCGCAGCAGCTGTCCGCGAGTGAGCGAGCGCGAGTGTGCGTATATAGAGTTGAGTCTCCTATAAGCCGAGTAGGTGGTGGTGTAATATAGTATATTACAGTGGTTGTAGGCAGGAAGTACGGGAGATTTTTTTCGAGCTGGATGGATATTTGGATTTTATAGATAAGTGTTGAGTGGGTGAGTGAACAGGATTGGGGAACTGGATTTTTTTGGTGCAAGAAATGTGCGAAGATTGGGGAAAATACCAAGTGCTCCTGATGTTAAAGTTTGGTTTGAAGACATAGACTGACATTGTGGATGGTAACCAGTGATAACTTTATCGTGCAATATTATACTTTTTATATTGTGAAACATACTTGTAGTGAAATCGAAAGTGCAACGATCTTCAAATCGTTATACCCATAGCGCATTCCTTTCGAATCGGCAACGAACAATAAATATCTCGAGTCACCCACCAAACCATTCACTGCGATTCCATCTCTCCAGGCCTGGAAACTCAACGCGGAACCGTATGATCGGATTTTAGCGAGGCGATTGTCAACGCTCTACCATAAGCGTGTCAAGGCAGCCGGCTAGCTAGAGATCGATCGATCGATCGGCGCGATTAAAGTGCCGACGCGATCGATTCTACCAGTCGGGCGACAAAGTCGCCGCATAGCTATGCCGAAGGAGGTGCGTACACCGCGGCGATAATAATCCGCGCGACGATCGCCGTTCCGTAAATCTCCGGCGCATTGTGACTAACGCGAGAGGGGAGTGCTATATACGCGAGAGTGGCGAGGAAACGTGTTAGCTTGGAATTTTTTTATAACAGTCGGTGATGAGGTATCCGGAGAATCCCGAGACTTACAGTTGAAAGTGAGAGAGATAGTGCAGTATAAAGAACAAAAGACTATACCTTCGAATCATGTTATAAGAAAACCTAAAGTGCGCAAAAATGAACCGAAGCTTCAAGGACAATGCGGACTTCAAGATGAACCAGCAGAACTTCAAGCTGAGCGATTTCGGCATCGACGTGAAACGATGCAACGCCATTACTACCGATCTTCACGCTATAGCTCGACAACAGCAACAGCAGTCGTTAAGCGGCTCTAAATCCGCAACGACGGCGATGCATCGGCTCCAGTCGGACTTTAAGGTCCAGCTACAGCAGCCGCAGTCGCCGCAGATGACATCGAACTTCCATCAGCAGCATAGGACCAGTCCCACGCAGAGAGGAGTAGTGCACGGGGGCTCGCCGCTCGGCTCCGATATCGTAAGGACGACGGCCAGCCCCTGTAGCCTCTCCATCTCGCCGCCTGGATATTGGAAGTACGGCGGACAGGAGAGCGGGGTAATTGTTAAGTTTGTTTTGTATGGGATTTTCTCGAGGTGCACTTGTTTTAGAATTCGTTTGTAAAATAATTGAAAGGAAAGTATATACCGATTCGGTATGCCGAAAAATCATGCGCGTTGTAGTAATAATTTGGTATTTTTAATAATCATCGAGAAAAATGAAAGTTTCACGCAGGTGCCAGAAAGACACTTTAAAAGTTAAACGAGTGATTTACAATCACACATCTGCAACCGCCGTAAACTTAACGATTTCTTGATTTATCGATTTTTAATATTAATAGCAGTCATAACCGCGCGCACTCGGCATTCCTTCGTAATTAAAAATTACCATTACAATTCATTATCCGTCTCGGGAGTTCATAAAACATCGAGGAAACCGCATCATTGTCAGTGATTTCTATATACACGCGACACTACACTGACACTCGGCCATTTGTCGACGCTGGCACCTATACATATTTACATAATTCTAATTCTACGCTTGAAAAATACACCGCACAATAAAACGCAGCCTCAAGAATTTTCTGTAGACGCACGCGCGTGGATATATCGCGCGCATTCAGCCTTAATAAACCATGAACGGCCTCTCTCTCTCTCGGAAACGACAAAAACGACAACGCGCGAGAGTAGTGCATTATTGTCGGGAGAAACACGAAACTCTGCGTCGAACAACATTGTTGCGCGTGTGTGTACCAAGTCGCGCGCGTTCGTTAAACAACAAAAAAAAAGGAAAAACGCAGAGGGAGAGAGAAAAAGGGAGAAAAGTAAGTCGAGCAGCACATGTTCGCCGAAGCTCGCTGCGCTGGGCCCACTCGTTATTCATTCATAAATGCGCGGAATAAATTACCCCTAGGAAGAGAAAGAGAGAGAGAGACAGGAGAACTCGTTTGTTCGAGACCGAGAGAGGTCATCGCACAATGTGGATAATACACGCGCGATGCATCTCTCTCTCTCTCTCCTATAACATCGCGCGGATACGTCGAGAGAGATGTGTCGCGTATTCCATCGCCGTGTTGCATACGCAGGACTATGATTAATCGTCGAACTAATCCAATTAGCCGAGCTGTAAGACACGGACGTACGCACGCGCGAAAACTCGGCCCGTTATACCCATACCGATCCCAAAGAGAAATCCTCTCACCTCTCCTCACTTTCGTGTCCACATCTGGGCCCCAGATGCGGCTTGTATATATAAGTAATAGCACTTTTCCAACAAGTGACTATAAGGAACAACCGAGCAGGTACACATCGCAGGTTACTCTTGGTACCTGCGCTCAGTCCATAGCCACCCGTTTACGCTGGCAGCATCCTCCTTGCGGTTTCGCTCACGATCAGCGCGTACGGGCTCTCTCTTAATGCTCGCTACGTGTCTCTCGGGCTTTATTGCAGGTCCCGCGGCCGAGCGAATCCGCCCTGACAAGTGCCTGCGAAGGTGAGGAAATAATGAGACGCGGGGCGGGTGCAGCGCAGGTACTTTATGATGGGTGTGGGGGGGTCGTAAACTTTAAAGCCCGCGCGCGCGTCTTGTTATTCTTCCGTCGTCGTCGCTGGGCAGTAAAGACACTTTGCCGGTGCTGTTATTAGGACTTTCTCTTTTCGCGGGGATTTTCGGGTACCTGTCTTTATAGAGGCGGCTGGTGGCCTTGTTGTATAGGCTGCTGTAGTCGTGCTTACGCAGGTTTTCGCGGCGGTATGGGATTTATGATTTGGCAAAAGTCAGTGTCGAGGGGTTGGTGGCCGTATGGATTTATCTGTAAAAGTCAATGTTCATGCCCATCTGTAGCTCGTCGATTATTATTATAAACTACATTTCTCCTTGACAATTATCAAAAATCAATTGACGAAATCTAGCTCCAAAATATTTACGTATAAACAACGCAGCATATAGCACTCGATACGGCAACCACCATGTAGCCATCGCAAAGAGCGTCTGCGGTCTGTCGCCGATAAAACCTTATAACACTCGAACCGCGCGTATGGAAAGTTTCCCCTTGCGCTTAACATGGCACCGCACACATACGCAGAACTTTTGTTTCCCTCTTATGCGCGCGTACTTTATCCTACAATGTATAGCATCATCGTGCGCGCACGCGAGTCGAGAAAGAGGGAGAGGCGGCGGCGGCAACCGCCACGAATGTATAAGATGCTGGGCTCCGATAGCTGCTGCAGGCGCGCATCTACGTTATACTGCGCAGAGTCGGTCGATTTTGCGGAATCATGTTTTACTCTCTCTCAAGAGAGAGAGAGAGAGGCATTGTGCAGCCGCGCTGTAATTAGGACGACCCGATGGCATTTGCCGTACGTACATGTACACACAACCTCGTGTACAGAGTCTCTCTCTCTCTCCCTCTCTATCCTGGGTGAAGGTCTGACCTAACCCAACGAGCGCGCGCTACCGAACGGTTCTACCTATATTCTCTTGATCTTCTCGTCGCGGATGCTGAAGGAGTGACGTATAATACGTATATCTCTCTCTCCGCGAGTTGAGCGTCGTGTTTACATCTCTTCGATTGCACACATGAACGCGCGTGTATGTATGTCTATACGTGTTTCGCGCGGCTTTTTATCGGGGTTATTGCCTGACCGATCGTTGCCACACGCGCACTCGCCGCCTGTACGTGTGTGTGTGTAGAATGCGACCGGTTTGTTTTAAGGCGAATATAAATAATGGAAAGTGACTTAGACGATCATTCGCGTCGGGCTTATTTCTTCACTTTTCCGCGTTGGATTTTGCATTCTTTTAATGGGACGAGATTTGATTTATTCGCCTATATGCCCCGCGAAATACCGCTGCCGCCGCCGCCGCCGCCGCTGTTATTTACGATCATGCGTATTATATACGCGCATATAATACGATGCTTTATCGGAGGCACTAGGAGTAATAATTTTTAATTATTGCGAAATTGGAGAATCCGCACGCGGCAAATCAGTGTGTGCAATTATAAATTAGCCGTTTCGCCATTTAATTCAATCATAAGAGAGCAATTAAATTACGGCGTATGTATACATATATATACGCACTCTTTACGACTGCATTGTAACGAAGCTGATTGTTTAATTGTTCTCTGTATCTCAATCGATTCGCGCGTATATAGTCTCACCTTGACCACACACGCATATTAACGTTCGCGACAATCGCGAGTATTATTTCGCAAGCTCGTCTATATCTGCGGATTGTAGTTGCTCCGAAAAATCGCCCCGTCGATATAGTGTCGCGCAGTGGCGATAAATATCCCCGGCCGCATAGTATCCGAAGTACGAAACGGAGAAAGAGAGCGAGAACCATAATGCCCCGGAATGCCGCTGCTGCTGTCCCATGCGCAGCCTCTCTCGCGCATGCATATACATCCGTCTCGTAGTCATTATCGACTCTCGCAGTCGCACTTTACTTGGCCGCGAACTATGTCGTAACTCTCTTTCTCCGCGTCCCCGAAGAAATTTGCAAGTTATGCGTGCAGCACGCGGGCAAATCCGCAAGCGACACTCTCTCGTATACTCTCCTCTACATATTTATCGGCGCGCCTCACACTTCCTCCCGCCTCGCGCGTCCTCTCCGGAGTAACAATTACGCGGTCACGACCTCCTCCACCTACTCCTTCTTCGCGCGCGCGCGCACACATTGATAATAAATAATTAATGATCGCTCGACGGTTCGCGGAATCAGCCGCGAGCGCGAGTTTCATTCACCCCGCGCCGTCGTCGGGACTTCTCGGAATCCCCGGGAATTCTCTCTCTCTCTTTCTCTCTCTTCGTACGCCTCCAAGCAGTCTGCGCGGCGCGCTGTGCTTCCTCCCGCTGCGGCAGCAGCAGCGGTTTTCTCTCTCTCTCGATATATACGTGCATGTGTGCGCGTGCGGATCGCGAACGAGAGTCGCGCATGCAGCGCTGTACTTTTTGCGTCTATGCGCGCGAGCGCGAGTTGAGAGGGGGGAGAGAAAGAGAGTTTCTTACGGCGAGGTTAACCTCTTTTCGCATAAATTTCGCGATAACGATTTTTGTACGCGGCAGATCGGTCGTGCGTGTGCGCGAGAATGTATACGAGACGCGAGGTACTATATACGTGTTATTTTAATAGAGACGGACGAGCGTTAAAGTAGGGTTTCTTGATTGGCTCTCGTGATGGTTATGAGCGCGTGGTTGAGGGGAATGGGAGGTTGCTTTATCGCGACGAAATTAATTTCGACGATGATGTTCGATGAATGGTTTTAATCATTTTTATTCAAGTGTCTTTTACAGTATTTGAATCTTTCAAACTTTTGATTAAGCTCCTTTTTATGTACTCTAACTCATTTTAACTTGTTTATAAGAAAATCTTTTCCTTTACATTATTTACATATTTCTTACCTCTTTCATACACTTATATAAAACATTCCGAATTTACTTTGCACTCCGCATCCGCCTGTAACTTCCACATTTTTCCCCTGTAAACATCTCTCGAGCCCCTGCTTCGCAGCAAGTGCCAGTAGTGGAAACCATAATGCAACCACACAGCGCCGCCGACTACTACTAACCACACACGCACACACATATATATACCCACTCCCTCACTTTTAATGAATTTCCCCCTACCTCACCCTCCCTAACGTTTCATCCTCTCTTTCGGCGCGTCCAAGAGCAAGCTCGCAAGCAGCAGCCTCCTAAGGTCGCGCGCTTCTATATGGCGCTCTGCGTGTGTATGCCTTTTCGTATGCAACCGCGTCCACCGCCTAATTTCCCGCGGCGCGCTACATACTAATTAGGAGGAGAGAGTATGGCAAGCAGCCTCTCTCTCTCCCCCTCTGTGTGTACGCGCCGTGAATGTAACTTCCTCCACTCTCACCCCCCGTCGTCGTCGTCTTTCGCGTACGTGCAACGCGCGCCGGGATTTTGAGGTTGTACCGCGCGACTCACCCTTTCCGTCCGTTCGTCTGTCTGTCGCTTTGCAGCGGAGGAGGTCTCTCGTAACGCAAGGAATTCCTTGGGACGCACAGCGCTGTTTGCGCGAATTACCGTGCGGGCGCGGGGCCCCCGCAGGTTGCGAGCCGCGAAAGCTTATGTCAATAGGAGAGTGGTTGCGTATGGAAATTCGGATAATTATTGTTGGGAATATTTTGGATTTATGTTGGGGATTGTGGACAGGTGTTTGTGTGGGATACGAGAGGTTCTCGCGTATATTATAGTGCGTTTTAAAGCTTGTTCAATTTAAATTTATATCAATTTAACCGCGTTGTAATTAAAACGTCGCGTGTGTGTCAGGCGGACTATATAAGTTCGTAGACAAGTTAAGTTGATATAATCGACCTTGAGGAAAACAGATCTATAGCCGGTTTTGATACAGCTCTCTGTATAATAATTATGTACATATACTTACGAAATGAGCGTTTAGGTCGGTCGTAAAGTACTTTATTACGAATTTTATATTTGATTATCAGTCCAGCTATTTACAAATCAATAATCTTATATTTATTTACAATTTTAAAACATATTGAAAATTTAAATAACCAGCTTCGATGTAAGTAAAAAAAAAGTCCTATCCTCGTAGCGATAAACACGATACAAATCCAATATAAGTGTATATGTGTACAATGGCCGCGCGCGCAAGAAACCGGTAAAGTATCGCGTATTACAAAATTTTATCTCTCGTAAACCTCTATGCGATCGTGCGTATATATATATACATACAACCTAACCGTTTATTAGAAATCCCCATGTATAATGTTATAACTTTTTTTCTCGCCGTTTTCTCCATCTCTCTGCCGATACATTCGCGGCTTTATACATACTGCGCCGTGCGGCACTATCTCGTTGTTTCCTTAATTGACCTCGACTCGCACGCGCGCGCTACATCGCGAAGACACATCCGCGCGTTTCTTGGCCTACTCTCAAAGCCGATTGCCGCGCTATTCGTACGTACGTTCGTGTATATGATAATTGATGGCGTCGATGAGATGGCCGAATGGCCGCGGGTATATAAATGCGTGACGATCTCGTGTGTACGTACACGCTGTTTGCTTTATTTGCGCTGCTAAATTTGTTTGGCGAACGGGGTTACACTATGATAAATGCGATTGTTAAGGGATTGATTTAAGAGATGGGGGGATGTTAAACACATCTATGAATAACGTGCATGCGGCTATTAACTGATTGAGATATGAAAACAGCCCGTCGTTATGCGGTTATATTCGGAGTTCGGCTGCTGGACACATACAGCAACCCCCCACATTTAAACTATTATTAATCTCTATCTACTTTATGTTTTAACGTGTATCATGTTTATTAAACTGCTTTTGTTTCTTCTTTGTTCCAGGTGAGTTTCCAAAACCTCGATTTAACCGAACCCACAACGGCACGCGTAAGTCCAAGCATCAATTGCAGCTCCATTTCACACATAATACCATAAATCCACGCACGAAATTCGTGCATGCACTGGCACACGCTTGAATAAGCACTCTCCCAGTCACGTTCGACTCGGACTTCTTCTTCGCCTTCAACTTCGATGTGTGCCGCCTTTTTCACCCCTCTTTCCGCGTCCGAAGGCGCAAATTACGTCGCGCGCAATTTCGCCAGGATAATCGTGATCAAGCGCGTGTGCGCGCGACAGTGTATACCTCGCAAGCGCGTGCTTGACTATATAATCACGGAGCCTCATTTGCCTGGACGCTATATAGCGAACGCCTCAAGGGCTCGGGAGTAATTTGCCGCCGCGAACGGATGGACGTATGGTGTGCAACGGCACTTGCATAGAGGGATCTTTGCTCCTTTCTATATACGCATGTATAGTCGTAGTTGTTTTGTATATGACGGCGGCGTGTTTTTGCTAATAAAACCCCCCGTGCGCGAGCTTTTTTCTCTTTCGTCACCTCGCGCCGAGATATAAACCCGCCGTTTAAGACCTTGTAATTATTACACGCGCATGTTGTTTTGGGTTGGCGGGGAGAAAAAGGGGAAGCGGTCGTGTATAATCGTATCGGGAAAAACTCTTTTCGATTATGCGCGGGAGAGTGATAGGTTGATGGCTAATGGGTACGAATTAGCGAGTGATTTCAGTAATGTGCGTCAGTTGCGCTGCCGAATGTGTAGATGTGTGCACATGTGTGTAAGGTTATAAGGGGGGGAGAAATAATTCTGGAACTTATTATGGCGTAATTGGCTATTTCGCGAATTTTCAAATGAGAAATTCAAACCGCGTTTGTAAAATGCGTGGAGCGGGTTCAGCGTACCCGAAAAGGAAAGCTGATATTTTTTTTTAATGAACAATTTTCCATATGTGTTTACGTAAAAGTGTATATAATTGTATAAAATTATTTACTACGCGCTCGGGGGTATATATATAATTTTTAAACGCTCATTTCGGATAATTGTATGTTGCAATTATCGCAAAAATATATATACGATTGCTTATTATCATGTGCACTAATAATACTAATTTGCTTGCTAATAAATACAAGAACATTCCATTAATATATTTTTTCAAGATTTTAATACATTATTCCCATAAAAATGACAGTCGTCATACACTCGAGCTCGTCATCGATTTTGTTAAAAAACAAAAAGTTATACAGATGTAACGAACTTTGGCGATCAAGCTTCTATACATCATCTCTCGGCGAAGAAAGTAGCGGCCTAAGGCCCTTCTACACGTTTTCCTACTCACTCGGGATAATCGCGTTTCCTATACGTGCGCGTGCACTTCGGTCTTGCGGTTTCTCGTCTCGGATTAATTAAGTTATTACATGGGGGTCTCTCCTGTTCGTCCTCTAGAAATTGTATTCCTTCTCTTCAGGACGACGACGACGAGTGCTCGATGATTTTCTCCAATTGCTCTTTCACTCTTGCAGACTTGATGGAGTCGTTCTTTATTATAGCCTCATAGATTTAGTTGCAGTGTTGCTTCTGGTTAAATATAAATTAGAAAATAACTATATTCAGTAATAGCGACAACATTGACAAATCGACAGTAAAGTGCCTAGGTATAGAGAAGGGAAAAAAGACTTTACAATTTTCTGAACGGCATCAAGCTTTGAAATCTAACTTGTCACATTGTTTTTTGCGATCTATATACTATCAACCAATGCGAAACCATTTTCAATAGCGATTACGGGAATTCCAAAATTATTCGTCATCTAATAGACCCTGCGTGAGCGCAAGCTCGCTAGCAATTCAGCGCACAAAACCAAACACCGCTCGCAATAAAATTCCAGTATGTATGTCTTTTGAGAAACGCTCAGTTGGTCGCCGGGTCAGCCGAGGAAACGACCCAATTATACAATTACGAAAGGCGCTCCTGCGTGCGTACCTGGAATCGCGGCTAAACGACAAAAAAAAAAGAACCAGAGTATTCGTATATACACATACACATACATACCGCGAGTCCTAGGAAAAGTCAGGACGGATAATTGTCTTTTTTCTAGTCGCCGCTGACGCGCGCGGCATTCGCCCCGCGGGCTATCGAGCTGTCTTGACGTTTTTCTTTTTTCTACCTTCATCGACACGCGCGTGTAGTACGCTGTGTACCTGTGCAAACTCTCCGAGATTCGCTCTCTCGGAAGCCGCTTGTAATTTTATGCGCGCGCGCGTGCCGTGAAAGTTTTTAACGACACCGCCGTGTAGCGTCCTGCGCGAAAGTACATAAAACGCGGCCTTGAAAATTTCAGCTATATATATATATATACGTGCTTGACGAGCGCATTAAACGGCAATTATGCACGCCGTTACATTTCTTTTTCGGCGCCGCCTTTACGGCCCTTCCCTCGCACCGCACGCGCGATTTTACGAGGAGGATGGGGCTCTTTTTTTCGCCATTGTGATGCGAGAGAGTTTACGAGATGCATTGACGGTTCATTGTTGTTCGCTCGTGTACTGTGTGTGCAGAAGTCAATTTCGTGCCTTATTAAGAAATGTACGTACTAGTGGTGGAGAGTGACTCGCGCGGCTTGGCATTGAAGTTGTAATAGTTTTTATTAATCATTGTTTTTTCCTAAAATGGGAGCATAGGTTTATATACGCGGTATGCCCCGCGGCGGTGCGATTTCTCGGACTAGCGAATTAGTCGTAAAAGTGTAATGATCAATTTCTGCAAAAATAGAGAGCTACTGTAACGGTGCTACTGCTGCAAATTTTTATTGCACCAATTTTTTCATCTGTACACATTGCGTGCGTGTAACTAGGGCTGCACGAGAGCAAGACAATACGATATTTCCATACTTATATTGACTCGATCTTGTAAATTCTTGAAATTTTTGCTCTTGTCTTACTCTTTTCAGTCAATATTAAAAGTATATTATTGTCTTGCTTTGAAATTCTTGTTGATATTAATAAGCAAGTCGCTTATTAAAGAAAGTCTAAAACCGAAATTGCCGAGAACGCGAGGTACACACAAAAAAGTTCGTAGACATGCAACAGTAACCAAGTCGATTGTTTGAAAAATTCTTAAATCCAAATAGCTGGGGGATGCGAGGTTCACATAGAAGAGAAAGGCATACGGACGTGAAATAGTAAGTTTTTAAAATAATTGACTCGTTCTCTGTCGCACATCTCCGTAGATCCCTTTTTTTTGCAAGGACCGCGCACACCTCCGTGTATTTAGGTTTCAGACCTCTTTACATT